>JAVJIF010011340.1:0-113662 GCA_038442645.1 Agave tequilana
ACCCCAGGAAGGACTTGGTGGGGTTCATCTTCAATTGATGAGCCCGCATGATGTCGAAGACCACCCTCAGGTCTGCTATGTGATCACCTTTAGTGCGGCTTTTCACCGCGATGTCGTCGACATAACATTCCACCGTTTTGCGTATCTGCCGATGGAAAATGGCATTCATGGCCCTTGGTAGGTTGCCCCCGCATTTTTCAGACCGAAGGGCATGACGGTGTAGCAATATACCCCTAGAGGTGTCCTGAAGGAGGTGTGCTTTTCGTCATCGGGATACATCTTGATTTGATTATATCCTGAGAACCCGTCCATAAAGGACATTCGCTCGAATCCACAAGTATTGTCAATCATGACATCTGTGATTGGCAATGGGAATTCGTCTTTGGGGCAGGCCTCGTTTAGATCACGGAAGTCGATGCAGATCCGGATCTTCCGTTCTTCGTGGCGACGGGGACGATGTTGGCTACCCAGTCGGGATGTTGTTCTTCCCGGATGAAGCCGGAATCGATGAGCTTTCTAACTTCTGATTGAATTGCCTCCATTATCTCTGGACGGAAGAGTTTGAAGCCTGCGACTCCACTATAGCGGAGTGAGAACCACCCATTCTAATGCCGCGGGCTAAGGCATTATAGTCAATTGGGGGAATGGCCCCTGTCCGGGTGCGAGTGTGTTGATACACCCCCTCCGGTTCAGAGTCAGATTCCTCTGAGTTGACCATTAGTTGTTTTCCCTTGCTTCTGCTAGTCATGTTTGCAGTAAGCTCCGGGTATTCAACATCTGAGAAGGTTCCTCCTGTGGGAGCGCTTCTCTTGGCTGACGGGGGAATCAGGGTCAGCTGTCTAATTAAAGACGGCTGGTGCACGCCTGACTCGCAATGGCATCCAGAGAGCATCTGGATGAGCTGTTGACAGCAGCATGGAGAAGTGGTCTGATTGGCACTCCTTTTCCTTGTCAAATAATCCCTCAAATCTGTGGGAGGGGGATTAAGAGATGGTCTCGCAACGTCGACGACGGGAGACAGTCATGTGCTGTTCAGCCTGGACACAGGTTTCAGAAACGCGGCTGTTGCGTCGCGGCTGCGTCACGCGCGTCTGGCGTCTCTGTTGATATGAGACGCGACTTTCGCGTTGCTGTCTGCTGCGTTGGAGCAGAGAGACTTGGGAGAGAGTGGGCTGCTGGGCCCCACGCCTATGGGCGCGTGCTTCCTGCGTTTGACAAGACGCAGAAGCTTCGCTTTGGCGTTTGGCAAGTTGGTCTTCAGAAGGCTCAACTTGGGGAGTCTCGCGTTTGGGTCGCCAAACACGGACCTCTCGCACTGGACGAGGTGCGGGCAAGGCATCGGATCGTACGCTGCGTTCAACCCAGTCAGAAAACCAACGGTTCCGACCGAGTGTTGACGCGCGCGTCTTCTCTGTCGACGCTCGGCATTCCGATTGCGCCGTGGAGGAAGAGAGAAAGCCAACAACTTCCTGGTTTGTAGAACCAGGGGTGTTTGCCACGCGGGTCTCCTGAGAGACGCTGACGCGGGCGTTCTGTGCGACACGGTCGATCGCACCAGTAGATGTGCCGGGGACCACGCGAGCCTTCAGAGAGGCGTTGCGCGTGTGCTCTGCGCGACGCGGTTGATCTGCAGTAGAGGTGTCTGAGGTTACGGGGCCTTCTGGGAGGCGTCGGCGCGTGAACCAAACTTGGCATAGTGGGCAGCAGGAGCACCCGACAGAGCCTCAGATTGGGCTTCAGGGGGCTGTCCACTTGAGACCCTGCGGCAGACGCGGGTCTTTGGGCTCTTGGAGCCAGAAGAGAGGAACTCTTCATACTTCGCCTGATCGAACTCGACGACGAGGGATTCGACCATTTTCCCCTTACGGAGAACGTCATCTTGCACCACGGTGCGCTCGTCAGTAACGAAGGTAGTCCCCAGCGGAGTCGCCATCTCTTGTACGCGCCGGAAAATTGGTGGTCGGAGAAAGTGGTTTTAGCTGTAAAAGATTTCCTTGATTCAAGCGAAACGATTACAACCAAAGAACTACTCTTCCCTCTTTCCAGTTACAAGGGAGGGAGGATGTCTGAATCTTCCCTTTGTTTAAGGCTGGGTTCTTCGTGTGGCGATGGAGAGTGAACTGTTCTCCGTTGACCAGATGACCGTCCTGGACCGTCGGGGGTCTTCTCTTCGGTCGGTAGAAAGAGTAACTCAGCTCAGTCTACCAAAACTCTCAAAGAGGAGGTAGGCGAAGAGCGGCTAGTACTCAGTAAGCTCGCTGAAGAGTCTCCTCCCTCTGTCTGTTGTTGAAGTCGTGCTTCCCTCTTGATGATCCTCTTGCCTGGATTCGATCGATCTTGATGATGCCTTGACCTTCTTAATTCTCGACCTTCCAAAGCTTCGATCCTATCAAAACTTCCATCCCCTCATAGCAAACAAGGCTATTTATAGGGGTCTCAGGGGGTGAAGGTGCCTCCTGAAAACGCTCCCGAATGAGGGGCCACTACCCGCTACATGCGCGGTGACTGGCCCCGCAATCAGGGCAGTTGCAACTGAGACGCGGGCGTTGGGCCGAACGCGCCTTGAAGTTGAGACGCGGGCGTCGAGCCAACGCGCCTTAATGCTGAGACGCGAGCTTCGGGCCTTCACGTCTGGACGCTGAGGCGCGGGCGTCGGGCCGACGCGCCTTGATGTCGAGACGCGGGCTTTGGGGCGACGCGTCTGGACGTTGAGACGCGGGTGTAGAGCCAACGCGTCTTAATGCTGAGACGCGGGCCTCGCTTCCTCGCGTCTAGAGCTTGAGACTGCTTCCTTAATGGCTGGTCTGTTAGTCATTTTTAGACAGCCTACAGGAGTCAGCGGCAGATTGTCAAGGCAAAGAAGCACTTGAAGCGTCAAACGGTCCGGAGCCTAGAGACTGGCGATTCCCCTACATAGATTATGTCTTATACGGCATCCAGCCTGAGGACACCAAAGAAGCGGCTGCCATTCGAAGGAAAGCCCCCAAATTCTACTATAATGCGATTACGCGAACATTGTATCGTCGATCGTATGACGGGATCTTGCTCCGCTGCCTTTCACCAAAGGAGGCCCAAGATGTATTGAAAGAAGCCCACGACGGTATGTGTGGAGCCCATCAACCTGGCCCAAAACTTGCATACCGACTCAAAGGTGGGATATTATTGGCCTAAGATGATCGCTGACGCCGTCACCTATGCCAAAGATGTCACGCCTGCCAAGTACATGGCGATTTCATCCATCAAGCACCAGAGTACCTTCACTCTACAACCTCTACCTGGCCATTTGAAATGTGGGGGATGGATTTAGTTGGCCCTATCAGCCCGCCGTCATCAAAAGGACATCGGTTTATTTTGGTAATAACCGATTACTCTCCAAATGGGCTGAGGCCGTTCCTTTGAAGGAGGTGAAGTCATCTGATGTGATCAAGTTCGTAACATCACGTCATTTACCGTTTTGGGGTACCTCGACGAATTATCCACGACAATGGGCCCCAGTTCATCAGTCAAGCTTTTCAAAGGTTCTGCGCTAAGTTGAGAATCCAGAGTGTGTCCTCAACGGCATACTACCCCGCCGCTAATGGTCTCGCAGAAGCTTTCAACAAGACCATTGGCAATCTCCTCAAGAAATTCGTCTCGAAAAGTCAACGTGACTGGGACGACAAGCTGGGTGAATGCTTATGGGCTTATCGCACAACTGTGCGAACCCCGACTAAAGCTACGCCATTTTCTTTGGTATATGGGTGTGAAGCCGTGCTTCCACTAGAAATCCAAATTCCATATCTACGCGTCGCCTTGACAGCGGAGATGACAACAGAAGAGAAGCATCGACAATGACTCCAGGAATTAGAGGCCTTAGACGATAAGCGTCTGCAGGCCCAACAACAAATCGAGCTTTACCAAGCTCGAATTACCAGAGCCTTCAACAAGAAAGTTAAAGTGCAAACTTTCAAGAAAGGCAACCTTGTCTTAGCCGTCAGAAGACCCATGGTGATGACGCGCAAGGCAAAAAGAAAATTCCAGCCCAAATGGGAAGGACCATTCGTAGTAGAGTCAGTCTACTCAAATGGATCATACAGCCTCATAACTTCAAATGGCGATACACTCATGATGCCGATTAATGGCAGATTCTTGAAGAAGTACTATCCTTAATAGTACTCTTCCTCTGTCAAGTTAAAAGTACACCTCTGATCAAAACAAGAAGAGCATCTTCATTAACATCCGACGCCTTCGACGGCTAAGGATAGAGGAAAATGTTAGCTTCAAAGCCCAACATAAGTCTTCGACAACTCATCATGCTGAGGGGAATAGCATGGCTAGCCCAACTCAAATGGTAGTTGGTAAAGGCACCTCAAATCCGTTGACTGCTGAGGGTTTGCTAAAAATCCTGGGTTCTAATGTTCCCATCTTCATTAACATCCGATGCCTCCGACGGTTAAGGATAAAGGAAAATGGTGGCTTTAAGCCCAACATAAGTCTTCGACAACTCATCATGCTGAGGGGAATAGCATGGCTAGCCCAACTCAAACGGTAGTTGGTAAAGGCATATCAAACCCGTTGATAGCTGAGGGTTTGCTAAAAATCCTAAGTGGATGTAATTCCACCCTCTCCTCCAGAATCCCTTACCAATTCTCATCTACAGAATGGTAGGTCTACAAAATATAGTCATTGCTAAGTTAACACTATACCTCTGGTAATGAAAATTTTCAATACTCCCTATTGAGTACAAACCTTATTTGTCAACTCTATATGGAGTAGTAAGCCTTCAAATTTGCCAAGTTAACACTATACCTCTGGCTCTTCAAACTTCACTTGTCAATTCTCATCAATAGAATGACAGGTCCTCAAATTGCTCGTATCGTAAATCAATTCTTGTCAAGTTCATCCCACACCTCTGACACAATATACTGTTAAGTTAACATTACACCTCTAACAGTAATCAAGTTACTGCCAAGTTCAATATTAAACCTCTGACAGTCATATTCCCTCAGACTTCCAGATCGAAGCTGAAATGAACGATGCTAAGTTTAATACTACACCTCTAGCGTCCAAGTCATTGCTGAGTTCAACAATACACTTAAGGCCATGACTTTCTCTCGGACTTCCTTATTAAAGTCAAGATGACCAATGCCAAGTTCAAAATTACACCTCTAGCATTACCCTCACTGTCAAGTTGAACATCACACCTATGACAGTGACACTTTCAGTTTTCCCAAATGAAAGCTGAAATGCTTCTGAGTTAAGTTAATATCGCACCTCTGACTCGCATCCTTGTCAAGTTAACATCACACTTCTGACAAGACTACATTCAACCCGTTAAGTTAATATCACACCTCTAACGGTAAAGACTTTCCTAGATTCCCCGCGAGTCTAGTTTCACTTGTTATTCTCCCCAACAGAACAACAAGTCTACTTTAAAAACATTGTTAGGTTAACATTACACCGTTAACAGTGTTTTCATCAACTCCCCAGTTGAGCTTAAACCTTTGATAAAAGCTCATCTTCCCTGGGGGTACCAATTCAACCTGTCACTTTCTTTTATAAAGCGGCAGGTCCACCAAAAATCATTTTATCCTTGTCAAGTTAATATTACACCTCTGACTGTATTGTGGGGTTCCTGAAATAGGATCTTTCTCCACAAAATTTAACTTGTTAAGATTATCATCATAGTTTTGACAAGCCAAAGATTCTTTGCTTCTATGCGTCTGATTAAAAAAAAAAGAGAGAGTTCAAGACAATAGAAGAGACAAAAAGAAAAGTTTCACTTTTATTTATATCCCAGGCATATGAAAGTGATACAAAGCGCTCTCTAATACAATAAGATTGAGTATTACAATACGGGAGTACAAAGAAGTCCCTCTCCCTCTCAGAGGTTGCACTCACTCCTTAAAGCTACGTTTGGTTCCAAGAATAAGATGTTTGGAAGGGCGCCATAATATGATTGAACACTGTGGTGACAATCGGAACTGATTGCACTACGATGCATGACGTAAACATCAAAAGAGCCCTCATCAATTCAGAGCAATGGTGTTCTTGAGGTCTGATGGCAACAGAATCCTCCAATTCCGCCTGACCATCCGAAGTGGCGGGATACGATCCTTCGTTGATGAACATCTCTTCCACCAGAAGGTCGTCCATAAGCATGAAGTTTCCTCGATGTCACTTCTGGGGTAAGAGAGGAGGTTTTGAGACCTCACAGGGGATGCTACCCACCACTATATCCACCGCTACCCCCGCCGCCATACCCACTGTGACCATGACCAGCCCGCAAGCATGACTGGTGCATCGCGTCCAAAGAGATCTTGGCGAGGGTTAGGTCCCCGTCAGGGATCATGATTTCTTCCCTTGTGGACGAACATCGAACAAGTTCGCCAGCCGAAATATTCTCCCAGGGGCCCAGCGAACATGAAAAAGGATGTTCAAGCCTACCTGCAAGAAGCAAATAAAGAAATTAGAAGATCTAAAGCTTAGTATACTTCGACAGAAAAAACTAAGTGACAGACACAGCTATTGCTGAAAGACTGCAGACGCGGGAATGACCCGCATAGTGAGCCAAAAGCTTCTGCGGTGGCAGAAACAGGCACGATCAAAACTGTGATATACACAGAATTCAAACGCAGTCTCATTTTGCATTCGTGCCTAAAGTACGAGACGCGAAGGGTTTCAGACGCGAAAATTGCCATCTCCCTATTGGATGAACAGGAGTTGCAAAATTCAGGCCTGAAACCTTCAGCCCAAAGTCGAAATTCTTCCAAGTCAGCGGCCTCAAGACGCGAGCTCTTTGTGCAAAGCCGGCGGCCAGGTGCCAAAGTCCACTATATCTGCGTCCAGAGAAGCTTAAGCCAATGGCGCAACTTTCAAAAGAGGAAGGCACCAACTGACTTCAGGAGAAAATCCAGATGATGAATCTCTTTAAGAGATATCAAAATTCAAAGTTAGTTGGACTAAAAATATCATGGCAAATCAGGACGGCGTACCCGCAGAGGCCTCTATTAAGAGTTGAACTCTCAGCATCGAAGCACGGACATAAAAGGTGCTCAAGGAGACGCTTTCTGTTATTGAAATCACTTGACAGTGGTAATCTTCTGAAGAGACCAAACAGAAGCATGAAAACTCTGGGTTATCTTCATCCAGGGAAGCAAACCCCCGCTAAGGTCCTTGAAGGAGGAAGAAGGAGTCTCTCAGAACACTCGCTTTAAAAGAGAGTAGTTTTTGTAATGGACGACTAAAGGGGGTAAGCCCTATTTATAGGCAGGCCATAATGACCATAATTAATGGCTCATTAGTCAGAATCGTCGGCCTTAATGACCGCACGAGTGCCAAAGTCCAATGGAAGTATGACGCGTGGAGTGTCGCTTCGGGAAGCGTCGAAGACGCAGGTCTCCAACCGCCAGCACCGTTTTGGCATTTAAAGGCATTAACGCCTAAGCCCAATGAAGAACCGACGCGTGGGCTGCCGCTTCGGGACGCATCAAATGGTGCGAGTCCCCAATCGTCAACAATGATTTGACGTTTAAAAGATCCGATAAAATCTTTATGACAGGCAGCATGTAACGCCTGGGAAGTTGCACCAAAACGCAGGCCTAAGAGCCGCGTCCAGGAACTTGCATCCCTATATGAATTTGAAAGCGGCGTCCTTCTTCATGCCAATTAAGAGGATCACGACCGCGTCTCTCGAAACAGTCCATAGCTGCGTCTCCTCAGCAAAAAGGACTCGTTCTGGGTCGCACTTTGAAGCTACAAAAGCTGCGTCCTAAGGCTTACTTCTATGACAGAGAAGATCTACGTCACTCTCAGGTATCACAAGTACCTGAAGATTGCGTCTACACTGCAAGATGACAATGGTATTCCCGTTATGAACTCGATATGATTTGAGTTTGCACTAAGTCAAGGATCCAGAGACGCGCCTCCACTAAGACAAAGTCGTGTCCGCGTATTTTCGCGTCAGCTCTGGGGGAGCATAAACCTGCGTCCTCACTTCATCCTGGAATTCTGTATCCGGATATAAGTAAGGGTTACATCCGAGAGCCGCATCCTTCCTTCCAAAACTGCGCTCCAGTTTGCAAGTCAGAGTCGCGTTTCTCAGGGCCGCGTCTCCACTACAAATTTTAGTCGCGTTTTGGCAGACTCAGTTCAGCCTGAGTTTGTTCAGAGACAGTCTAGGACTACAACCAAAGACTGCGATGAAAAATTGGACTCATCCACAGTGAAGCAATGAAGATGGGACAAAAACTCCAGAGACTTTTATTATTTGAACCAAAAATGATAAAAGTGATACAAACACTCTTGATGAATTGAGTGTGCTATCCCTAAAAAAAAGAGGGGGGAGGCTAATAATCTTGATTAGCCAAAGAATGGATTTGTTCTCGAAGGCGATGTATCTCATGCTGACGTGCTTTCTCAGCCTCCATGAGAGCCTGGACCCGCAGCTCCTCCTCGGACAAAAATCTCCTCGCAGCCAGCTGCGCTCGTAGGGATTCCAACCTGGAGGAGTGACTGGAGAGGTTTTCTTCAACCTGCATCTTCGCAGCCTCCAGCCCTTCCAGTTTCTTCCTGGTAGTGGCAAGCTTCTGCTCATTGATCGCAATCAAGGCTTCTGCTTTGGCTATGGTACCCCGAGCACTGATGATAACCTGCTCTGCGCTCTGCATGACGAGTTCAGATTCCCTTGAATCGCCAATCAGCTTTTGATGGTCCGCCTGGAAATATTGGAGATGGTGAGTCTCTTCGGCTATTTGTTCCTCCATCTCCTTCCGCTCCTGTTCTTGAGCAGTGAGAAGCCTAGTCAAGGTTGCCCGGGCCTCGTGAACTGAGCCGGCGTCCTCCAAAGACTTAAGCTCTATCAGATCACTCCCCAACTGCTCCACCAGCAGCAGACACGCCCTAGCCTGTGAAGGACCTCCAGTATGACTGATGTTCCCGATCAAATTCTCGAGAAGCACTCGGGCAAATTCGAAGGAACTGTCTCCAGAGAGGATGAGGTCAATACATGATCGCATGAAAGCAAAGAACTGCTGCACCATTTGACGTGCAAGTTCCTCCATGATATCATTGGCTGGAGAGAACTCTGCTGATGTACTCCAGATCCCCTTTTTATCACAGGGCGAGAGATGGGAATCAACTCGTCCGTGCAGAAGTAGGGTCGACAACAGGCGCGGTAGAAGCTGAGATGGTCGCCGGCACTTCTGGCACAGTTACGACTGTCATAGCAGCCTCCATGGTGACTGAAGTAGCAGCGAACCTGGCTTATTCGGAACCCTCGGTCGAGGGTTGAATTGTACTGCCTGCTGGGTCAACGCTGGCTGCCCCTGCTGAGTCAACGCTGACTGCCAAGTCCTCTGCCTGAGCTTCCTCAGCACTCTCTGCAAATCGCCAAAACGTCAGTCATGACAATAAAAGGAAAATATTCAAAGCATCAATATTTCCCTACCAAGCCGAGGGCCCGAAGACGGCAGATCCCTGGGCAAATCTTGCAAGGTTGAGGTCTCCCCGACCTCAATAATTGCCCTCTCTTGAGGCATCTCAGCAGTAGCCTCAACACCCTCCTGCTGGGCCAGCTCCTGTATCATCTCCTCGATATGGGAGGAAGTCGCAGCCTTGCTGTCCGTGGCCAACCCTGCAGCATAAAGAGAAAACGTCAGAACTTGTTCCCCAGTTAAAAAGGGAAAACTGAGTCAACAAGACAATAAGAGTACCTTCAGCAGGAGCAGTTGCCGCTTGTGATAACGCCGTCACCGGATCACACCCGTATATTTCTTCCTCCGTGATATGCGAGAATTTGCTCGGATCTGGAAGAGCGGGTTCATCGCCAAAATCGACTTCATCGCCTGAATCGGATTCGTCCCCACCGGATGATGAAGATGATAGTTCAACGCGAGAAGCCCCGACAATTGAGGCCTTGCCGCCAAATACCCCAGTAGTAGGGCTGGGGTCAACTGTTCGCGAGCGGGAGATTAATACAGTAGGAGACCCATGCTGCGGTGCCTCATCTCTCCTCTCTTGAGCTGAAGAAGGCCCTGGCTGAGTTGAGACCCCTGGAATCTCAACATCATCCCTTCCAACCAGGTCAGCCTCAAGTTGCTCAGCCTCATCAGTTGCAACGGGATCATCAGCAAACTCCCCTTCCTCTAAAATTATGGGGCCCCTGCTGCGCAATCCACGAGTGCGAACAAGAGGGGCACTATCCTCCTCATCTTCTTCCCTCTGCTCCTCAACACCAGAAGGGATGGCCTCGGACAAGGAAACTTCGCCCGTCAAGTCTTTCCTGGCCTTCTTGGGAGCAGGCTCAACGATGGAAGTAGAGCCCTGAGGACGTTTATGTACCGCCTGTCGACCCTTTGCTACTCTCGGCTCCCCCCTTGACACCCTTCTGGCCTCCTTTTGAGCCGCTCGATATTCATCGACGCCTCGCGAGCGCTTTTTGGACGCCGACTTTGTTTCGTAAGAGGCATTGATACTCTTAATGCATGAGACTCTGGTGAGAAGTCAGGCATTTGGTTGGCTTGGAAGTACCAGGTGCAGAAGCTAAGGCTGGTACAGCCTTTCGGTCCCTTGGGAGGCAGACGAAAAAGCGCTTCCGTCCCTCCAGCCACGCTATAATACCAAGCCCGAGCACCTTCAAACAAATTCCCACTGAAGGCGAGTTGAGCATTGGGTTGCCGACGTATAACTGATCATAGCCGAACTGTCGGGCGAAGCGATTCGGCATGTATGGCTCGATCGTGCACGAACCCTTGCCGAAAAAGCACATACCCAGGCCGAATATTGATCAGCCACCAGAAAACTCCCGACGACAGCCTTGTGAAGTTGTCTGAACCCACCGGGTCGGCAAATTGATCTCCGTAAGATGCACCAGTAATCTCGGGGAAGCAGCGATTGAGCTGGTAGTTCGAAGCAGCTAGAATGCACTTCCGAATGAAATACATATAAGTATTACACCAGCTTGAACTCTCCAACCGCTGTACGAAAGGGATAAACCCCTCACATCAAGACACAGGTGTCATCAGGGAAGGACAGTGCATAACGTACTAAGCCATTAGGTACGTGTAGGGAAGTTCAACCCGAGGGTTGGGACGCTTTACCGTCGGCCTCCCCTCTGAGTCAACAATCGGCTCACCCTGGGAGTCGACAACCTTCTCTACCCTGCATAGACTCTGAGCTAAGGCCCGCAACTCGCTTTGAATACCAGCCGCCATGGCCGGGAGGAGGGCTATGGCTTACCATAAGCCAAGAGCACCGCCGGATACACCACGTCAGCAACGATTACCTCATGCGGCAGTGTCGGCACCACACAGCGCTTTAACCACAACATTAAGAAGCCCACTAACAGTGCCCGATTGGAGATAGGGATCCGAGCTTGGTGATGGAAACTTTCAAAAACCGTGTCAGGTTTGAAAGTATCCTCGTTCGATTCTGTGGTGTAGGAGTCTACAGAAGCCTTGATTCTGTCAGCAATCTCTTTGTCGGAGCTGGGAGCCAGTCGGGTCACTGGTTGGTCCTTCTGATTGACATCATTAAACAAGTAGCTTGCCCAAGACAACTGCTTAACTCCCCTCATCCTCCAAGAGGTTATCTGGCCGCAAATGTGGAAGTGACATAACACCTCACCCGAGGAAACTCTTTCTTCAAAAGGTGAAGCTCCTCAGAGGTTGGGACGTATTCCTCATAGGGAGTGTCTCCCATTACCAGCCCCGAGACTTCGTGTAACTCATGCAGGGCAAGACCCATCTCTCCGACCAGAGTGAAGAATGTCCCCGTCAGAGGATTGTAACGCTCCAGGATCCCAAAGAAATTTTGAGAACTCGGTGGAATGCCATACTGCACGGCCCTGACCGCTTGGTACAATTCCACATGCTCCAACAGACCTCCAAGATCGGCAAGGACAAAGCTCACCATCTTGCCCCACCAGTACTTGTCAGTGGAATGAATCCACCCAAGCGGATTGAAATCGACCGGAAAGTCACCCCCCGCTTTCATGAATACATTAATGAAGGTGGTGCTGAGTTTAGGAGTTTCTCCTACTGGGTGATCGGACCTGAGCAGCCCGGGAAACAGGCCAAAAGCCTCCTTCTCATGACCAGCATTATATACCTTCCTGGAGCCCAGGGTGCCGAGAGAAACTTCGGGGACAGGTCGGGTAATCTCCCACACCATTGGCCGAGGGATAGACATATGCTGGAGATAAGATAGTGGGTACATTCTCTCCATGTTTGGAAGAAAGAACCTTCTACCCTCTATCTGACGAAGCCATTTATAATCTCCGTCATGCAAGGTATAGCCACCCTCGCTAATGTTGTCTCCGAAGAAGAAGGCAGGTTTCTTCATCGGAACGCGAGAATCCGTTATGAATGTCGCGTCAGTCATGAGCTCCCAGAGGGTCGCCGGGTCAACATTGGAGAGCCTCTCTCTTCGCTCCTTCGACTTATCAGCAGTCACGGAAGCAGTCCGTTGCAGAACAAAGGTTAAATCACGGTCAACACCACCTACGTGCCCGAAGTGGCACTTCTTGGAGAGTGGATTGGAGGAATATCGCACTACATAAGAAAATGACACTTGATCAGAAATCTAAAACGAAAACGATTAAGTGTCTATAATTCAGACGCAGAAGAGATTCCAGACGCAGAGATTGTCAAAATCCGCGTCCGAACCTGAGGACCGTGAGGCCAACATGGAGTCCGCATTTTGAAAATCCAAGACTTATGAAAAATCTCTAAGTACTTGGACTCAAGCACAAGATTCATGAAAATCAGCGTCTGATGTCACAAAATGCAAGAATCAAGTCTGCGTCCGAATCTTTCACAATTAGAAACATTCTAAGTGATGGGTCCACGCAAGGCTTAATGAGGCCCTGTGTTCAGCAAGCAGACGCAGATTCGAGCAGATAAGAACAGCAGGGGTCATCAAGCCTGCACCGTGCTCATCGACTCAAGAACCGCGTCTGAAGATCAAACACAGATTCGAGCCCGTGGTGGCGGTTCATATTCAAAAGGAGATTTAAGAGTTACAAGAACTTTGTAAACTCTTTTAATGGCAAGCATCAAGCTTGCGCCGTGCTCATCGACTCAAAGACCGCGTATGAGAATCAAACACGGTTTCGAATCCTCGTTGGCGGTTCTTCTTCAAAAAAGGATTTTTTTTAGAGTTACAAGAACTCCATAAACCCTTCTAATGGCAAAAATTAAGCCTGATAGGCGTTATACCTGAGATAGGGGCTTCCTGCATGGAGGAACCGCCCCTTTGAGTCTCAGCGACGACCGCCTTTGAAGATGAGGCAGTTTGCTTGGCCTTGGGTGCCATTGCTAATCAAGAATCTGATGTTAGATGAAGAAGAAGAGAACAAAGAGAGCTTCTTTCTCAAAACCCTAGCAGATGCACGCGAAGACGAAAGAGAAATTAAAGATGACTCTCTCGATGACTGTTGCCATTTATAGGCACAGTGATTCGCAAAGATACGCGGTGCTTGGCTCGATTGACTCAACGGCGAATCGTCTTTTGACGCGTGGACAGCGCATTTAATACAGTGTAAAGTTTGCACGCTGAAAAGCAGATGTCCCGTCGGTTCCGCAAAACAAGTGGCAGTGCACTCATGGCATGGCGCGAATTCGCACCCAACAGTCGCGCCTCTTCAATGGACGCATCCCTTTAGTACAGCCATTATTGCGTCTATAAAGTCGCGTCTTTACTCCAAAAAGATGCGTCTCTCCGAAGTTCACATCCTTCCAATCAGCCCAAGAATCGCATCTGTCTTGTGGAATATCAGTCGCGTTTTCATTTCCAAAAAGATGCAGCCCTATGAAAGTCGCATCTTTAAAAGCTGGCGTTCAGTCCTTGCTTCTGCAAAGCAGTTCAACAGTACACTGGCACAAGCAGACGACTGTCCACCCCTGATTTAAAGTACACCAACGACAAACTCAAAAGCATCGGGGAGGTTTAGACTGTGTATCTAGACACTCCACTCGATCAATTTTGGCGGCTTCAAAGAGTCCTACAGTACACTCAAGAAGGCCATACTCCAAACAAAATCAAGCCCGGAGCATTGTCAGTCCAATTATAAGAGGGGATTCAGCTAGAGTCCAAAGTATTTCAAAATCCGTCCCAGCTAACTGCGGAATATCGAAAACTTTGGAGGGGGTTCTGTAGGCTGTCTAAAAATAATTAAGACAAAGTCGTCAAAAGCAGAGTCCCAAACTCCAGACGCAGGGCTAATCTCAGCTGCACTGCAGCATCAAGGCGCGAGGGTCCGAACCTGCGTCTCAGCGTCAAGGCGCGAGGGTCCGAACCCGCGTCTCAACAGCTCAAAGGCGCGAGGGTCCAAACCCGCGTCTCAGCCAGCTCTGCAGCACCAAGGCGCGTGGGTCGACACCCGCGTCTCAGCTAGCTCTGCAGCACCAAGGCGCGTGGGTCGAAACCCGTGTCTCAGTTGTAACCGTCCCAGTTATAGGGTCAATCACGGCCCACATAACGGGGAAAGTTAACCCCTCATTGTGGAGTGTTTTTAGGGGGCACGTTTATCCCTGAAACCTCTATAAATAGCCCCGCCGCTATGAGAGGGGAGACAGATACATACAGCCGGTCGATTAGAGAGGAGAGACAGAGAAAGAGAGTCCAACTCTTCAGCTAGCTTGCTGTGCTCAAGTTAGTCTTTGCCGACAATCTCTTTGAGAGTTTTGGTCGACAGAGCTGTGTTACTCCGTCAACCACCCGAAGAGAAGAGCCCCAAAAGATCTCAACGTTCACCCGGTCAACGGAGAACAAGATTCACTCTCCACCGCCACTTGAAGAACCCAGCCTTAAACAAAGGGAGGATTCAAGACTCAACATCCTCCCTCCCTTATAATCGGAATACTGATCTGTTGTAATCTTCTATCCAATCAAAAGAATTTTGCAATCGAATCCTCCTTTTTCGACGCGTACAGTACTCATGGAAGAGATTTCACTCTTCATGAGTATCTGCGGGCCATCGTCACGTACCTGTATTCCGTATTTTGGGAAGCGGGGCGTGACATGAAGCCAAAGATTAAAGGCCATTTCGTTAAAATGTCAGACTTAAACTGCAAATCTAGCTGAAGATAAAAGCAAATCGCGAAGCCAGGGAGTACCGCCAACAGGGTGTGGCCACCTGGCCTCACCCTGGCCGTGAAAACGCGGCCAAAATCGTGTTTCGCGGCTTTGTTAGGGAGTTAGGGGGATCGTTTACTCCCCCTATCTTCGTACACTCTCCTACATTGGGTTTTGCCTATAAATACTTAGATTTTCAGATCGTATAGTGGACGATCATGCAGAGATAGACTTTAGGCTAGTTTTTTCTTCTTTTTAGTGTGGGTTTTTATTTTTCTTTATATGTAATTTTCAGTTTTATTTATGTAATTCAGAAGAGATCAAAGTTTCATAGGAGAACGAGAGTGAAGCTTATACTGAAAGTAACACTGGTGTAAGTTGTCTTATTTTCTCTTATTGTTACAAGATTGAATCTATAACTGCATTTGTAAGTTCTTCTTTATCTTTTGTGTTCTTCTTCTTCCTTTCTACTTTTCTTCTTTTAGTGCCAATTGCTATCCAAGTGAGTCTTATAGCATCGAAAGAGCCTTGCCCTTGCAAGTGCCACCGATAGCTCATGACGATGGATTTTTAGTCTCATTCTGTATCACTTCATACTTGCATCGTCTTGATGATATAATGTGGAAGAGACGGGAATCAACTCTTATGAGCTATGCGCTGATCGCCTTACTTCAAGGTAACATCATTGCCACAGATTCAAGGTAAGTATTTGGCTAAAGGAAGTAACTTTTAGTTTATTTTCTTTTAATTCTTTAGTTTAGAACACCATAATCTACCACTTTTTTTATCACTCTTTTTCAATTTCATTTGTACATATCACTTTTATTTTCTCAACCTTCTCTATCTACCACTTTCTTCCTAACTTAACTGTAACTCTATTTTTCTCTTTTTCTTTACAAGAACTAAAAGAAGAACTTTAATCATTCTTTGTGACCTAAAAGAGAACTTACTAAAAAAGCTTCCATTGCTAGTCTCTCCTTATGGATCACGACCCGCATAGCCACTTGTTATCGCGGTATTATTGAGAACTTGAACTCCTTATTCTTAAGTTATAAAATTTTGTATTTTTGTGCAGGTAAAACCTCAAACAGCCACCACCTTAAGGTAACATTATCCTTCCCTTTCTTCTTTTCATGCATTTAAGCATTCATTCATACATTGAGGATAATGCATAATATAGGTGTGGGGAGGGTTCTAACATAGCATAAGTTTTCTTTTTATTTAAAAATAGAAAAAAATTAATATTTTCTTTGCTTTTTAAAACTTTTTGAAAAGGGAAACAATATTTTGACCTATTTTTTGTAAGAAATTAAGTTAATTTTAAGGAATAGGAGAATCATAATTAGGATTTCTTATACTTAGTCAAAATAAAATTATTTGTTTAATTTTAGGGTTAGGAAGAAAATTTGAAAAAGTAATATAGTCTTGATTTTTACTTTGATGAAATAAGCAAACTTTATACACTTACACACTTAGGGTTCAAAAATAAAGATTCTTATGCCTTATAAAAAAAGAAAAATATATCAAAAATCCTCTGATTAAGTTGGGTATTTGTGCCTCATAAAGCATAAGTATTCACGCTTAAAAGTGGTCCATATAATAAATAAAATTCTTAGTTTTGTGACCTTGTTTGCTCTAGTTCTTAAGTCTTTAGGGTGTTTTCTCACTCCGTGCCCTAAGACCATCCAGTTTGGGTATCACCGACTAAAAACTCGTTACATGAGCAGATTAGAAAGCCTAATAGAACTAATGAATAATACCACTAAAAATATAAAAAAAATTTAAATAAATAAGATATAAGAGTTAGACTTAAAGAACCCCTAGTCAAAATTTCACGGTCACGAATGTGCATATGACTTAAGGTAAAGTAATAGACTAGATAAGAAATACAGTTTGAATCCTTACCTTGATTGATAATAAGTTTTTGAATAGAGACTAAGTCTAGGAATGAAAAATTTAATTTTCTTGTAACTTATAAATTACTTGAACTCTTACAATAATACTTCAAATATTTTCTCATCTTTTTAAAATGTGTTTTCAAAATACTAACACTTTTTTCTCTTTTTTTATGGATTTTGTGGGTGTAATCCACTGAAAATCTTCACGAGATAAAACTCATCCTCTAGGGATAACCTAGAGGTTTAACAGCTTGTTGCACATGCTAAGTGTAACTGTGATTCTTACAAAAGTGTATTAGATTAATTTTTTTGTTTTGCTCGAGGACGAGCAAAAGATAGGTGTGGGGGTATGATTGTACACGTGCATTGCATATTTAGTGTCACATGTATCACATTTTCACATTTATTTTATAATAAAACTCTACTATTTAACTCATTTTATTGTCTAATGGTATGCAGGGTAATTTATAGAGAGAGAGAGAGGAGAAATGGACAAGTTTATCCAATTAAATCTGGAGTTTTAAAAACTCAAGCAAATCAATGAAGATCTACTCATATTCAGATGTTTGGAAGCAATTCTATTCAAAGACTGGAGCAAATTAGAGAAGATAACACCAGCTAGAATCACTTAAAACTGGATTTTTAAAGATTCATTTGGTTAACTTAAAGATCAACAAAGATAATCCCATATCCAAAAGTCCAAAAGCAAATCTTATCAGAAACATGGGATAATAAAGAGAGGATATTATCAAATCTATTCCAACTAAATTAGATTTATTTGAATTTATTATCCTTACTTGAAAAATCAATGAAGATAATTCCAAATTCAGAAGTCTAGAGATGAATTGATCAATATACAAAGGGATAACAAGGATAAGGATATTGATTATTGGGCTAGCAATTTGAGCTCATCTTTTCACAACGCTTTGCCACTCCTTTTATCCTATAAATACTGTAATTCCTGAAGGTAAAAGAGAGAACGATTAAGCAGAGAGTATAATAGATTTTTGTGTAGGTTTAACCTACGTTCTTCTTTCTCTTTTAATATAATTTTTATATTTCTTTATGAAATTGAGAGGAGAGAAGAGTTTTATGGAGGAATGAGAAAGGTGCTTGTACTGAGAGTGATACTGGTGTAAGTATTCATCTTTTCTTTCACTGTTATTTAATCGAATCGAAAGCTACTTTTTCTTCTTTATTCTTATTTTTTTTTGCTTTCCTCTGACGTGTTTGTAACCCAAGTGAATCCAGTAGCCTCGAGACTGCTTCGCCATTGCAAGTGCGCTTGATGGCCTATGATGACGAACAATCATTCTTTTATTAGTTTTGCTTGCCCTTTTATACATAGTGTAGATCGAGAACGGGGAAGATCCTACACGCCATGCTTGATTGCCTTAAAAGACTAGGTGAGTCGTAGCGATGGATCCAAGGTATATAAGCACGAAAGAGGTAAGTAAGAATTTTTATTTTTCTTTTAATTTTTAGTTTAGAATTCTACTCCAAAATCAATATTCACCTCTTTATTTAGTTTTTCCTTTTCTTTTGTAAATAAGACAACATCATCATCATCATCATCTTTTCTTTTACCATCTTATTCACATCTTCTAACTTCACCTTTTTGCTTTCTTTTTCTAAAACTGAGAAGAAATTCCTAACATCTTTTTGTAAACTCAAAAAGAAACGAACTTACTCAAAAACTTCTATCGCTAGTCCCTCCTTGTGGATCACAACCCACATAGCCACTTTCTATCATGGTAGAATTGAGTAGGGGTGAGCATCGGTCGGTTCGATTCGGGTTTTGATAATTTTGACAAAACCAAACCATACCGAACAAGGTCATGAACCGAACTGAACCAAACTGACTTGGATTGATTTGTTTCGGTTCGGTTAATTCAGGGGATCACCTCGCCGTCGAACTTCCCATCTCAACTTTCGCACCTTCTCGTCAAATCTAACTTGTTTATGAATCTTTTCCCGTGATCAATATTTTTCTCACGCAAACACTAGTTTAAAAAATAAACTAGCTTCTAAAACTGAGACGAACATAAAAGTTCAAAAATACTTTAAGAAAAACTTTAGAATATATCTACATTAGATATTTAAAAGAGATGTGTAATACTCTATTACATATAACAGAATATTTTTAAAAAAATATAAACAATATGTAAACAATAAGCTTAATATTACACAAAAGTGTGAACATCTCATGAATTTATTGCTTGAAATATTTCACTAATTCAGGCATTTAAATGATTCTGAAAAGTTAGGGATGTGTACTCATGAGATAAACACATGCCTGCATGACATGACATACATCAACATCATTGTAAAATCATGAATATTGCTTGTATTGGCATAAAAAGTGTTGGGTTAATTTGATTCGATTAATTCAGTTCGGTTCGGGTTTCAGAACCCGATACCGAAACCCGACCGAATTTATGCAGTTTGGTACAGATCGGTTTCAGTTTTCGGGTTTTAGGGGATTTTTTCGGTTTTAACCGAACTCTGCTCACCCCTAATATTGAGAACTTGCACTTCTATTTTGCATTTCTGAAATTTTGTATTTTTGTGTGCAGGATAACCTCAATCAAGCACATTAACTCATAATCTAGAGGAATTTTAGAGGAGTTCTAGAACACTTCACGGGGAATTCAACTTCGCTTCTTGTTTTGAGTGACCAGTTTGCATCATTTTTCATAGATAGTTGTTATTCCGCATTTGATTAGCATTACACCTATTCACCCCCTCTAGGTGTATTTTCAATTGGTATCATAGAGCCTTGGTCTCTAGATTTTGGTTTAATCACCTTAGAGAGATCCTTTTGCTAATCACTTTATTTGCATTTTCATTTGCTATTCATACTAGTTAATATGACTGAAGGAATTAAGACCCCTTCAAAGTTTGATGGTCTTAACTTTCTCATATGGAAGTTAAGAAGATTATTTTCTTGCAATCCCTAGAAAGTCGGGTTGCAAAGCTGGTGACCAAACCATTTAGTGTACCCATTAGTGATGAGGACACATGGTCCGATATTGCCACCAAGGAATTTAATGCCAATGCAAAAGCACACTATGCATTGCTGCAAGTTTTGAATGATGATGACACAGCTAGGGCCATTTATTGTAAATCCGCCTATGAGATTTGGTCACACCTAGTTGTCACACATGAAGAGACATCACAAATGAAGAGAGCTAAGATTGATCACTTGCGTTCCCAATTTGAGAATTTTACTATACATGAAAATGATTCTATTGATGACATGGTTACAAGGTTTACTATAATCACCAATGGTCTTGCTTCTCTAGATGATGCTATTGATAATGACCAAAAGGTGAGGAAGATCATTCGTGCTCTACCACCATCATGAGAGGTCAAAGCTACAACTTTAAAAGAACTCAATGACAAGGAAGAGATGGAGCTCATAAATCTTATCAGCAACCTTAAGACTCATGAGATGGAAAGGAAGGCTAGAGAAGAAATGGCACCTCAAAATAAAATGATGATTGCATTCAAATCTACTCCCACCATCTCAGATGATGAAGAAGAAGAAGAAGATGATGAAGATCTTTCCCTCCTAGAAAAAAATATAAGAAGGATGTACAACAAGGCCAAGTTCGACAATAGAAGATGATGGTAAGGAAAGGAGGATAAGAAGATCATTACCTTCAATTGTTGGAAACCTGGACATATCATTGCCGAGTGCCTGGAGAACAAAAGCATGTCTACAACCTCTAAGAAGCCCTATAAAAAGAAGAACTTGAAAGCTACATGAGATTCAGAGAGTAAATCCGAAGAAGAGGTGGATACGACAAACGTATATTTCATGGTTAATGACAACACACCCAAGATAATATCCAAACCATCTCCAGTTGATTGTTGATTAATAGTGGATGAATTGGGTGAAGCTTTTGAAGGACTTTCTCATAACTATGATTTTCTCAAGAAGAAATATTTAAAAATAAAAAAAGAAAATGAATGTCTTCAAAATCAAGTTGTTATTCTTTCAAGAGAAAAAGAGGTTTTGCCTTTCACACATACTCTACACAAAAAGATTTTGATGCACAAAAATTTCTTGTAAAGCAAAATTTTCTTTGATTGATGAAAAAAATTTTATTTTAAAAATCAAAATTAGCACTTTGAAAACTATTTTGGAAAAATGTGAATTTGATAAGGCTAGATAAGAGGCCATGTTTCCTAAGAGACACACTCTAAGAAAACATGTTCATGTTTCTCATGCTACACATGCACACACTCATCAAGCATAACATGCCCACACATTCTATGCTAAACATGCCACACACACTAAGCTTGCCAATGTTTCACATGCTCATGATGCACATGCACATCATGCATTTGTGTAAGGTAGAGTATATTCATGCGCCTATTGTGACCGAAATGGTCACTTAGCTAAGTTTTATTTTAATTGCATTAATGCTTCAAATGATCATGTTCGGGTTCGAAGAACTATCACCATAGGACCCAAGAAAATATGGGTATCAAAACTAACAACTTATTTACTTGATATAGGTGCACACCAAGGATCCAAGACATAGGGAGCGGTGGTACCTTAATAGCGGTTGCTCAAGGCACATGACTTGGGATATCAATAATTTTACAACCCTATCAAGGTATCATGAGGTGGCACCGTCACATTCGAAGATGATTCAAAGGGAAAAATCATTGGTATAGGTAATATTTAAATTGGCTCATCTCCAATAATATAAAATATTATTTTGGTTGAAGGTCTCAAGCATAATCTCTTGAGCATTAGCCAACTTTGTGATAGAAGTTTTAAATTTATTTTTTATGATTCCACTTGTGATGTTTTGGGTAAGAAAACAAATATTTGTGTTCTTTCTGATTTTCATGAAAACAATATTTATATAATTGATAAGTTAAACTTACATTACAATGCTACTTGTTTAAATACTTTTAATGAAGATTCTTGGAAATGGCATAGGAGACTAGGCCATGTTTCGTTTGACCATCTATCTAAAATTAACTCTAAGAAATCGATGAAGAGTATTCCTTACTTGAAGTTTGAAAATGACTGCATTTGTGACGCGTGCCAACTTCAGAAACAAACCAAGTTCTTTTTCAAAACAATTAAGGATATTATGACATCTAGACCATTAGAGTTGATGCATATGGATTTGTTTGGTCCAAAAAAATACCAAAAGCTTTAGTGGTAATCATTTTGTTTTTGTTCTAGTTGATGATTTCTTTAGATTTACATTGGTTTTCTTTTTGGAACACAAAGACGAAACTTTTCGCATTTTCATGTTTTTAGAAAAAGAGTCAAAAAACAAAAAGATTTTTTGATTTTCCGCATAAGGAGTAATAGAGGTGGTGAATTCATTAACCATTCCTTTATCACTTATTGTGAAGATAATGGAATTAAACAAGATCTATCTTGTCTTAGAACTCTACAACAAAATAGAGTTGTTGAAAGAAAGAAGCGAACTCTTTAAGAGATGGTTAGGACAATGATTAATGAATACAGACTTCCTCAATATCTATGGGCTGAGGCCATAAACACTTCATGTTACACATCGAATAGAATTTACTATTGCAAAAACTCTTCTGAAGCTCCTTTTGAGATTTACTTTTTGAGAAAATCAAATGTTTGATATTTTAGTGTTTCTAATTGTAAATATTTTGTTTCGAACATCAAGAATAATTTACGTAAATTTGATGTCAAGTCTTATGAAGCTATATTTGTTGGGTATTTAAATTCTAGTAAGGCCTATAGAGTGTTCAATAGATCTACTTTGACTTTTAAAGAGTCTATGCATGTTAAGTTTGAGGAATCTAATGATTTTGTGAAGAATGTTGTAGAAATTAATTTCTTAGGTGAAGATATGAAAAAAAATATCTTTGAAAGACTCACTAATGTAAGAAGACAAGCCAATGGAAGAGGAACATAGTGAGGTTCAAGATGTTGAAGTGGAGCCACTTCTAAAGGATTGGAGATATACTACAAATCATCCTAAAGATCTCATCATAGGTGATGTATTTAAGGGGGTAATTACTCGCTCCAAACTCCATGATATTTTTGGCCATTTTGCATTCACACATATTGAGCCCAAGAACATCCACGAAACCGAGGGTGACTCATATTGGTTGCTTGCAATGCAAGAAGAGCTTAATCAATTTGAGCGCAACCCAAGTTTGGCATCTTGTTCCTAGACCCCATGATAGACCAATCATTGATACTAAATGGATTTTTAGGAATAAGTTGGCTGAGTTGGGTAATGTTATTAGGAATAAAGCTAGGTTAGTAACCCAAGATTATACCCAAATCGAAGATATCAATTTTGAGGAAACCTTTGCACCTGTAGTACGGCTTGAAGCCATACGGATGACATTTGCTTTTGCTTCATTCAAAGGTTTTAAACTTTTTCAAATGGATGTCAAAAGTGCATTTTTTAATGGTTTTATTGAAGAGAAGGTGTCTGTTGAACAACCCCCCGAGTTTGTTGATCCTACACATCCGGATTTTATTTTTAAACTTGAGAAGGCTTTATATGGTTTAAAACAAGCCCCAAGAGCTTGGTATAGAAGACTTTCTACTTTTCTTGTTTCAAATGCTTTCATAAAAGGCAAAGTTGACACTACATTGTATACAAAGTCTGTAGATAGTGATATCTTTATTGTGCAAATTTATGATGATGATATCATTTTTGGATCTACGAATGAAATGCTTTATAAGGATTTTGAATCATACATGAAGGAAGAGTTTGAAATGTCTATGATGGGAGAGCTCAACTACTTTCTTGGACTCCAAGTCAAGCAAAAGAGTGATGAAATTTTCATAAACCAAGCCAAATACACAAGAGAGCTTATCAAGAAATTTTAGTTTGAAGATGCAAAGACAAGAAAGACTCTCATAGCTACACAACAAAACTTGAAAAGGATGAATAATGTAAGAACATTGACATGAAACTCTATAGAAGCATGACTGTTAGTTTGTTTTACTTGACGGCTAGTAGGCCGAATATTATGCTTAGTGTTTGTTTATGTGCTAGATTCCAATCTTATTCTAAAGAGTCTCACTTGATTGTGGTGAAAAGCAATATTAGATATCTTAATGGTACTATTGGAATAGGCTTGTGATATCGGAAGACCAGACAATTTTTAATGACGAGTTTTTTGGATGCCGACTATGCAGGTTGTAGAGTGGATAGAAAAATCACTACTGAAACTTGTCAATTTTTAGGAAATTGCCTTGTTTTGTGGTCTTCTAAGAAATAAAATTTTGTAACTCTCTCAACTGTCGAGGCGAAGTATGTTGTCGCAGGGGCTTGTTGTGCACAGGTCGTTTGGATGAAACATACTCTCCTTGAGTATGATTTGTATTATGACCACATCAAAATATTTTTTGATAATTCTAGTACTATTCATATGACTAAAAATGCAAATCAACATAATAAGACCAAGCATATAGAGATTAGATATCACTTTCTTAGAGATCACTATGAGAAAGGAGATACTGATATTGATTATGTTTCAACCAATTTTCAACTTGCGGTCACTTTTACTAAACCACTAAATTATAATAGATTTTCATTTATTTGTGTGAGCTAAATGTTTGCGTTATGAATTCATGAGTTTTGAAATTGCTTCATGTTTGTTTCATATGATTTCATGTATTTTCAATTGATATACATGTGTTTTTCTTAATATCTCTCTCAGTTTCATATGTTTTATTTCTCGTTTTTACTCCTTTTTGATGTATGACAAAAAGGGGGAGAGATATTTGAGTTATGATATAGTTTATTTGAGTTATGATATATCTTTGATATAGTTTCTTGTTTTGGTATATCATGAACTTTATGTATATTCATTTCCATTACCATGTTTTTATGCAATGCCATGATTCTTTGTCTTCATTCATTGCATAATATTTTTGGAGGAAGGAGGTATGGAAGGATGGTAGGCTATTTATGCATATTATTCTAAATTGATATATTCTTCATATATGCATCTATGTGACTTGCTTACATTGACAGATATATTTGTAGTCATAATGATTTCTTGTACTTGGTATATAGTATAACTTGAGGGGGAGCTTTTTCAAGCTCTTTTCTATCATTTACTTTAAATAACTCATATGTTTTATCATCATCAAAAGGGAGAGATTGTTGGCCCAAAGTTATAACGACTGATTTCTTGTTTTGGTGATAACAAAGATATGTAGTTATTTAGTACTAATCAAGTTTAAGTATTTAAATTTGTTTAAGGGTTTAAGAGGATTTAATGTGTTTCTTTCTCTAAAGAAAGGTGTTAAGACTCAAGGGTATACAAGTATGGGATTGGAGCTTAAAGCACTCGACGTCGTTATTGGAGAAGCCTGCTTGAAATTACTTATAGTCACTAAGAGCCTTGTAAGAAAATAGCATATTAAAGTGTAGAAAATAGATTTGATGCTCAAGAAGTTACACACACAAAAATACACGTTTTTAAAAAACTAGTTTTTCGTATTGGTGTTTTGCATGTCAGGTACTTGATACATATTTTCAATTTTTCCAAAATTTTATATCTTATTTAGAACATGTATTTCATTGCCTATACATTGCTATTTCTTTTAAAACCAATATAAAATATTTCAAAAATAGCTTGTTATTTAAAAAAGTAGTCAGAAAAATAATTTTTGGCCCCGGTCGGTCGACCGACTGATCGATCATAGCCTATTATAGGCCAAGACGGTCGACCGAGCCTCTTTCGATCGACCAACCGGTCGACTGCTAACCCCAGTGATCGACCGATAGATCGACCATCTGGCTCACATAATTTTGTGTTGGGTGCTAGTCAAACGACTATTGAGTGCAAAGTTTTTTGACAGAAGTCCGGTCGACTAGGCGGTTAACCGTAGCCAACAGGTTGTTCAGAAATGAACTGTCGGTCAACTGGCTGGTCGACCGAAATTCTGATAAAAGCCATAATGGCCAGTTTTTAGAATCTATCTTTTCCTCTAGTTTTTCCAATGGGCATTTTTGCTTTTTCTTGGTCAAATTTCTTCCCGAAAGACCTGGTGAGCTAAATTAAAAGTGTTTATGAGTTTCCTATATATATGGGTCATGGAAATAGGATTTAAACAAGAAGATACAACAAGATACAAGAAGTTTCAACAAGTTTTTTAAGTTTTTGAGAAATACATTGAAAATCAAGTTTTCAAGTTTCTACTTTTTAACTGCTATCATTTCCAAAGCTATTTCAGTTGATAGTTTAGCTCTTAAATTCTTTCAACTAAATTTTTACTCTCACAAACTTCTTGAGCTTCAATGTATATCTACTCTATAGGAAGTTGTAAAGAGAGAGTGTTTGTGATCTTGTGGTCACAAAGAGCTTTGTAAAATCTCATTGGCTTTGTGATACCTCTTGTGTAGAGAATTGAGTGTTGGAATTGTAAACTCCGATCTTGTGTAGACCATTGTAATTCCTTATTGTAAAGTCCCTTTGCGAAAGATTTTATTGTGGATAATGAAATCCTTCACAGCGGTGAAGGCGGGGACGTAGAGCGGTGGTTCGAACCTCGAAAAAAATTCATTGGGTTTGTGATTGCTTGTCTCTTGATCTCTATCCCTTTAGTTTGCTTACACTTGTGTTGTTGCTTCTCTTACACATTCTATTTATTACTTGCATTACATTCATTATTATATCACTCTCATCATTCTCATTTATCGATCTTTACCCATCTCAACAAGAAGGCAATTGAGCACCTCAACTCATAATCTAGAAAAATTTTAGAGGAGAAGTTATAGAGCCCTCCATAGAGATTTCGGCTTCACTTCTTATATTTAGTGACCAGTTTGCATCATTTTCATCGATAATTGTTATTCCACATTTGATTAGCATTACACCTATTCACCTCCCCCTCTAGGTGTATTTTCAATTTGGACTAGTGTTCTAATTAGTTGCTGAGTTGAAGACACGTTCATTGGTTGACTCATATTGTGTTGTTTCTCGTCGGTAAAGTGTTGGGAAGGAATGTATGGTGTATTTTTTTTGGTTAGCTGAGCTAAAAATTTGGTACCATTGCAATTGATATTGGAGTTTGCTTGAAGCGATGACAAACTCAATTTGGATTGAATCAAATGTTTGGATCCATTGTGATCATTTAAAATCAATTGTAACCTTGTATTGGTGATCATTTGGAACCATTTGGTCCGTTCGGTAAGGATCGTGTGTCGATCTCGGAGCGGCGGTTGGTCCGTTCAGCAGGAATCATGTGTCGATCTCAGAGTGACATTTGGTATGTTCATAGGATCGTTTGTCCATTCACAGAGGGGATCGCGTGTCTTGCATCGGAGATCGTGTGTCAATCTCAAACATCATTGGTTTTTTGCATCTGGTGTTTGGGTCAAATTTGGAAAATCTTCACCGAAGTGGAGAATGTAGAGAGACAATAAAAAACTGAGATGATAGAGTTTTTTAAACTCATTGACAGAGGATCGGTCGACCGAGCGGTCGACCGACGTGCATGAGAGAAGAAAAACCATTTCGGCGGTCGACCGACCAACGCTCTGTCACTAACAGAAAGTTGGGACTTGGACTTGGTCAACGCCCGGTCGACCAGCCCCAACTCTGAGATCTCACAGGAAGTTGGGAGAGTCTGCTCGGTCGATCGGACTGTCAACCGCACTTGAAGCAGTCAACTGGCCGGTCGACCGACATGCAGGTTCTAGGCAGCGTTCAGGACCCGGCCTGAACTATTTGGGAGTTTTTTTTCTTCTCAGTATAAATAGATGACTTGGAACCCATTTTGGGAAATCTTCTTGCTGAGTGAGTTTTTGAGAGAGCTATTGTAAATGCTCTTGTAGAAATTATCAATAGATCTCTCTTCGGCCCCGGGGATGTTGGCAACCTTGTCAAACCTCATAAATCTCGGTATCTCTCTCTTTGTGTGTTGTTTGTGATCTAGGGTTGTGTTCTTAGGCATCTCTAGGTTCCAACAGTATCAGAACCAGTTAAGGCCATTGCGCTCTGCCACATAAAGGGATATGGAGGAGTCCAGCAACCAAGACGTAAGTTAAAAAGAGAGCAGAAACTCGGGCAAAACTCATTTTCCTGAAATTTCTTGCAAAGTGAAGAAGAAGAGGAGGAGGTAGGGTTTTTTTTTTAATTTTCTTTAGGGAGATGGATGGAGGTACAACTATGCATGGAGGCACACATTGTCCAAGTCCGAGATTAATTAAGAGCTAACGAGGAGAAGTGATTAAGTTAATTAGACAGTTAGACTGGACTAATTCAAGAGTTAAAAGATGCCTAATGCTTTCAACTCACATTGCACTTCTTGTTGTTTACCTGTTCTTTTCTGTGATGTGTTGCATCAAATGGAGCAATACTCTCTTTCAGGATGCCTGTGAAAAACAAAGTCTATATGGTCCAGGTTTTGAAATCTGAAACCTCTCATGGCCACACTATTGTGATTTCTTTTCTTTCAATAATCTTTTTACTACTTAATCAGACTGTTTTTTTAAAGCTAACTCTCTTTTAAATCTATTCGGCCATTCTCTAAATAATACATAGTTTAATTTTTGTGTGATCCTAATGTTAACAGTATTATCCAAGGAAATATGATACCCAACTTCCTACGACTTGCATGAATTACTTCTATCATAATCAAAAATCATAATCATTTCTTGAAGACACAAGGTTGTATAAAAGACAACCATCTTGAGGAAAAAATTTCAAGTATACGAGAAAAAGAGACAAGTTTCTAATCTTAATGCGCTGTTCTCTTATCAACTAGAACTATTTATTGCTGGAGATGTGTCCATTTTTCCCCCTATATGTCTTTAAATAAGATGTAATCTAAAAGAGTACTACTAATTTTCCTAAAAAAAAAATAATAATACTAATTAGTCCAGCATCATGGACTCTGCCCTGGGCAGAATTAAAAGAAAGAAAGAGATGATTTTCTTCTCTTTTCTTTTCTTTTCTTTCGACCCTTTATTTGTTTCTTGTCGAAAAACAACCTTCTCTTTTACTTTTACTACAACAAAAATGGGCTTCCACAGCGGTTTAAAACCATAGTTAAATAGCAACAGCTGCGCATCAAAAATCATCATCTATCCGGGCGACAATGTAAGGTGGGAGGTAATAACAGCGGTTTAAAATTGTCGTGAAAACGCCTCAATTTTTATTAAAAATAATTTTAATGTGATCCCCTCTTCGTCCACCCCATCCATTCTCGTCGGTGATCCCTTTGTCCTCCTCGTGATCCCCTTATCCGCCTCTTCCATCTCGCCTGGCGAGCCCTAGTTGCATATAGATCTAAATCAGATTAAACAGATATTATAATCAGCTGCAAACTTCGAAATCATACCCTTCTCCTTCTTCCAACAATATATCATAATCAGACCCAAATATCAAATTCATCAAACAATTTATGAAATCGTCTTGATGAACGAGGGGAGAAAGAGATCGAACTGTGGGGAGAAGATCTAAATATGGAGTTTTTTTAACTCAAACCAAGTTATTGCCTTGACGTTTTGTCGCTCTACGCTGATCAACTTGCATGGTCAGGTTGCCATGGGGGTTGAAAAGGGACCGAGGAGCAAGGAGCCCCCCTCCTGGGACTCGAGGCGGAGCCCTTGGACTAAAAATCACTTTAAGAAGTCCTCTTGCAGATCCCAGAGCGAGGAGGAGCGGTTCGGAGAAGCAGTAGACCGTGCAGCGCCTTGATGAACCCGCCTTAATCGAAGATCATTCTTTCAGATTGAAGAACGAGAGGGAGAAGAGATGTGTGAGGGGGGGGGGGGGAGAGAGATCATCTGAAAGCAGAACACAAACAGTTCAACAGTGTTAAGCTGCGGATCACTGAGGTGGTTGATCAAAATCGATTTCTTTTTAATTTACAAAAATGCTTTTTACGACAGTTTTGTTTAGAACTGACGTAAAATGTTACTTTTTACAAAGGTTTTTTAATAACTGTCATAAAAAGTCGAAAGGTAAAATTGTGTATTTTTCATCAAATTTCAAAATTGCCACCGCTTTTTGATATTTTACTGTGATTTTCAAAGAACGATCGTAAAACTAATATATTACGGCGGTTATTTTAATAATCAATGTAAAAAATCCAAAGGTAAAATTGTGTACTTTTCATCAAATTTTAAAATTTCCACCACCTTTTGATGCACATCAGTTGCGACTCAAATTGACTGATTGGGCGACGTGGACGCCCATTTCTATTATAGTGCATGTCGACCCAAAATCTGGGTATCACTGCTCAAAATTTAAAAAGCAAGGGTATCACAACTAGGGGCAATTCTGACCCGACCCAACCTGACCTGGAGTTATCGGTTTGAGTTTGGCCTATACGGGTATGGGCTATAATCGGATCGACCTGCCTGACCCGATTGTTGAACAGTCGGGTCGACTCGAATACGCCTCCTCCTCCCCTCCGCCGCCCCCTCGGCCTCCGCCTCCAACTAAATAAAATTTGTCAAAAAAATACAAGTGAGCCCAGGATCGAACCTAGAACCTCTATTGTTTGAGATTAGTGTGATGACCAACTACACCACCCAAGAATTTGAAATTATTATATAGAGAAATTTTCTTTAAGGTTTTGAAATCGGGTCAAACGGGTCGGGTCGGGTCCACCCGACAAAGTCCGATTAGGTCCGGATTTACATTTTTGACCCGTATATATAATCAGGTCGGTTCGACCTAAACCCGATTGCGGGTAGACCAGTGAGGACCCGACCCGACCCAAATTGCCACCCCTAATCACAACTTCATGAAAAGGAATCATTTGTTAACGTGTTATTCTCTTATCACCTAGAATCATTTGTTGCTGGAAAGAAATATTTTTGTTTGATGTCTTTAAATATGACATTATCTAAAAGAAATAATATTAATTAGACCGAGCATCATGGACTCTACACAAGACCCGACCCCAGTTCTGAAACCGGTGATTCTCGGCTACTCTGGAGGAGGAACCGGACCCGGCCCACCACTAGCCGATTCCGATTCCGAAGCCGGGTCAGTCTGATTTTTCATTTTATTTTTTAATTAGTTTTTTGGTTTGATTCCTTAACCATTTCTACTCCGTCAAATACTAATTTTTATATATAAGAAATTTTAACAAAATAACTAAAAAATAAAAAAAGATTTGAACTTAATCCGACCATAATTAAGTTGCCTACGTATCCTTTTGAGATTTAGAGGAATTAAAACCCACATAGTTCTCTTACCTCAATTTTCATACCTTACCTCAATCGCTTCCTTTCGTTCTGGTAGTCGTCATTTTCATAAAGTTTTCATTTTGTTCCTGCATGATTTCTTATTGTCTTAACGGTACTTTTATCCAATCATCATGACATGCTTGGGCCTCCACTGATTCGGGAGATATACTCGAATGGGTTTGATCCAAAATACCTTTTTTCGCACTGAATACTTGCTCCACGCTACTATTGTCAACAGCGTTGCTAAGATTTATTTAGCAATAATTATCATGATTGAGAATTGTATCGAATGCTCCTTCTACGATTGCATGATTGGTAATTTCATATCTTGAAAATTTTCACCAAATTCAAACGAAGTGGTGAGATAACTATCAAGCTCAGAATTCAAGTTTGATGTAGACCCCCATGTTTTTTTAACTCTTTGCAATAATAGGTATTGCCTTCTAATAATTTTAGCGGTATCCTCAACTTAACTACTAGTGTGGTCATGGCAGGAGATATTAATACTTGACCTATAAATTTGAACTATAAATTCTACTATATTCTTCGTATAAGGCATAATTTCTTTTTTAACTTTTGTAAATAAAGCATAAATTCTTCATTTAATTTTAGAATTTCATAATAAGTACACTAATATTCATGCATCCAACTAATTTATAACATGGATCAAAAACACATGCAACTAAATAAATAGATGAAATTATTTTAAAATATCGTAGCCATTTATTTTTTATTGCTTGAATACAATAAAATAAAACATTTTTATTTTCTTTCATCACACCATAAATATTAATGCACTCAATTAAAAAAATGTGTTTAGGATAATAAACACCAGAATAAGTGTAAGCAGAATTATTAAAAAATTTTAAGATATCCAAAAAACTTTTGCATGTATTCCATTAATGAGGATATAAATTAAATTCACTAATATTGTTAGTAAAAAAATCACATATTAATTATTTATAAGCATTACTATAATTAAGTAATTCCTAAGTTGAATTCTAACGGGTTGGAATATCCCTTGAAAATCGTTTGAGCCTCATATCTTTCAATTTACAATATCTTTCAATTTACAATATTTTTTCCAATCTTTCATTATTCGTGCATGTGTTCATAAATAGAAATTTTCTAATAAATTTAATATAATTTTTTAGTTATTTTAAACCATCTTGCACACATAAATTTAAAACATGACAAGCACATCTTTAATAAAAAAAATGTACCCCTAAATGCAGGCTTACAAACATTTTCTAATTCAGAAATAGATGCAGTATTAGTAGATGTGTTATCAAAATAAATTACAAAAATTTTATTAATCAAAACTTATTCTTTTACAACTACTTTTATTAATCTATAAATATTAGAAGCAGCATGTAGTTCATATAAAACTCTAAATACAACTATTCTTTTTTGTAAGTTTCGTTCACGATCAACCTAATGACAAGTGACCCCCACGTAAGAATGTTGTTGTCAGTGATCACTCCACATATCGCTACATATAGATGCACACCCATCAATAATGTAATTTTTATGTTTTTTTTAAAGCTTATGAACTATGCATGTGAGAGTGGTCCTAGGCACTCTACTTGCTTTAGAATTTAATGCGTTTTAACAATAATTTGTAAAACCTAATTTTTTACCGAAACTAAAGGCAAGTATTAAAAAGAAACCATTGGTGCTAATTCATCTCAATTGTAAACATCAGAGAAATGAAATAATTAAGGAAGGGTATTGGTAGCACACCTTGATTGAGTTTGCACTTTTTTAAACCAGCTTCACAAGGATGCGCCCGCTCCAAATGCTTTTGATATGTCTTATAGCCACCGGAAGTGGACCATTTATATGTTTTTAAGCAATGCTTGCAACTTACACTAAAGATTATGCTCATATCATTCTTTATCTTTGTAAAATGATGCACGAAAAAATCAGACTTTAATTTTTGGCTAGCGGTATCTTCATTGCCTCTATTGCCGGCTTGAGTTTGAGACTTTTGGATCGGAATATTAACTTGCGCCTCTTCTTCAGGATCATCGTGACAGGTGGAAGTTCGTCGGCAAGAGGTAGGGGCAAGGTCAATGAAAATCAAACTACCGACAGAGATGATATTTTTGATTAGATGCAATAAACACCATATTCAATGATGTGCGCCAACGATGATGCAGAGAAAGAAAAATGGAGAATGTAAGACAATTGGAGAGAATAGAGAACTTAGAAATTGGAATATATTAGAGGATTTTATAGAGAGATTTTTAGAGGATTTTGTAGAGAGTTTTGTAGAGAAATTTGGTGTGGAGAATGGGAGAAATGAGGTGCTATTTATGGATTAAAAAATCTATATAAAAACAAAATTTTCTAACTAAAATAAATAAATAAACACCATCCCACCAAAAATGGACCGTTGGATGAGAGGGAGGCCAGTGGGCAAGCGTGCCCAATTTTTTATAAAAAATTTGAAACAAGCCTAGCTGCCCGAGAGGTCGAACCATCCTAAAGTCCAAAAATTAAAAAATAAATTAATAAGTGGGTCGCTGACCTAAAGGCCAAACGACCACTCGAGATAAAAAACCCAGCCGGTTTAGAATCAAAACATGTAGGGAGAGAGGAGATAGAGGAGATGGAAGAAGGTAGCACAAAGATCAAAAAATAAAGGAGCGAGAAATAACGCATGCAGCAGGCTACAACAGTGCACAGTCGACCGCGCGGTCGACCGATGCAAGGAGCCGGTCGACTGATGTGCACAAGGTGCACAGATGCAGAATGGACTACCGCCCGGTCGACGGGAAGCGGTCGACCGACTGAAAAGAGCCATGTCTCGGTTGGAGACGGTCGACCGGCGCGGTTGACCGTGGCATGGGTTAGTCGACTGGCCGGTCGACCGACAGACGCGTTTTTTGCTGTCCTTTATAGATTCGGATTCCTTTTCTGGTTATGATCGAATCCAGTTGGGGTTTCCTAAAACCCAAGAACTCTGTGGCTATAAATAAGGGCTAAAGCCCTCATGTATTGTATCCCCACTGAAAATCTCCATTAGAAATTCCTTGAAGAAGGAATAAGTTGTAATTGATTGTTGAATCAATAAAATCTCTCTCTCCCTTGCCCCGAGGATGTAGGCACATTGCCGAACCTCGTTAAATACTGTGTTGATTGTTTATTTCTTTATTGTTCTCTGTTCTGGTCGTGTTGGGTATGTCTCCAGCTGCATCAGTCTTCGCCTGGTTGGTGGATTCCTCAGAGAGGTTGTTGTCTTGCACACAACAAATGGTATCAGAGCAATCCAGGTTCGGCGTGAGATCGCGTATTGATTCTGAAGGCATCAGTTACTGTTTGGCAGAGTCATGTGTCGATCTCGGAGCAGCGTTTGGACTGTTTGTGAGATCCTGTGTCGATCTAAAAACAGTGTGTAGTTGCTCGAGGAATCAATTTGGAGGAGTAGATTGCTTCAGAAACTCTTCGAGGGTTTCGCCTGGAGGTAAAGTTCCTATCTTTATCCAGTTTGTTTTATCTAACTCCATTTGTTTCCGCATTGCTTTGAGGAATTAGTTAAGAAGATGGTTGGAGAAGGTACATCCATGAATCCACATCCTCTAAGGATTGATGTGGTAAAGTTCAACAGCATGAACAACTTTGGTATGTGGAGGTGTGAGGTGATGGATGCACTGACGGCATTAAACCTCGAAGACACTCTACAGTTAGAGAAGAAGCGGGCATCAACAACTGAAGAAGATTGGGACAAGATGAGCAGAACGGTGTGTGGCTTGATCAGGTCTTGTTTGACACAAGACATCAAGTATCATGTGTTGCATGAGACATCTGCGAGGCAGCTGCAGGAGATCCTGAAGAAGAAGTATTTGATGAAAAGTATAGAAATCGGTTGCAATTGAAGAGTAAGCTTTATAGTTTTTAGATGCAAATAGGATGCTCCATCAATGAACACTTGAATCGCTACACGAGGCTTCTTACAGATCTAGTTAATGTGGATGTGGAGACCAATGAAGAGGATAAGGTGGTAATCCTATTGAATTCCCTTCCTACGGAAGAGTATGAGACCTTTACTCTTACATTGATAAATGAAAGAAAATTTCTTAACTACAGTGAGGTGTCTGCTGCTCTTGTGAGTTATGAAGTAAGGAGACAGGATAGACTGTCTCCTTCAGAGAGCACAACTGCAGAGGCATTGACGGTAAGAGGCAGGAGTTCCAATAGGAAGGGAAGAGATGATCAGGGAAGACAAAGTCTAGATCAGACTTCAGAGATCTGAAGAGGAATGGGCCTTGTGTAAGGAACTAGGGCACTGGAATGTTGATTGCCCGAAGGCCAAAGGTAAGAAGATGGAGTTAAACACCGAGGCGAATCTCGCACAGGCAGATGGAACGGATTTAGACTCATCGGTATTCTCTCTCTATTACTACTCCTACTGTTGATTACTCAGATAATACTGAGTGGATCTTAGATACCAGAGCCACCTATCATGTGTGCCCGAACAGGGCCTGGTTTTCTAGTTTTGAGAAGCTAGATAGATGTTACACGGTCATGGGTGATGATCATCCGTGTAATATAGAAGGGATGGGTACAGTCCGTATCAAGATGGAAGATGGGATAGTATGAGAATTGAAGAAGGTGAGGTATGTACCTTAACTCAAAAGGAATCTTAGCTCTGTTGGCATATTGGAAGCGTTGGGTCTTGTGGTATCTATACGAGATGGTGTTCTCAAGATAACCAAAGGCTCAATGGTGGTTATGAATTTCGTCCGTCAGGAAAATCTCTACTACTTGAAGGGCAGTACGGTTACAGGTCAGGTAGAGACTTCTACTTCTTCAGATGATGGTTGCACAAAGGTCTGGCAGGTGAAGGTCTGACAAGAAGGTGAAAGGTCTTTATAAGCTCCTACAAAGAAAGGATCATTGGAAGGTGCTGTTACCTGCAACTTGGAGGGTGAACACAGCATTCTGAATAAGAAGAAGGTGAAATTCAGTACCAGTACTCACCGCTCAGAAGGTCTTCTTGATTCACGTAAGCGTTTAGAGACCTGCTAAGACTGCATCGCTTGGAGGTCACAGGTACTTTGTCTCTTTTATTGATTGTTTATCTAGGCATTATTGGATATATTCTATGAGATAAGGGTATGAAGCCTTAGATATGTTGGTGAAGTGGGAAGGAAGAATGGAGAAGCAGACAGGTAAGAAGATTAAGGGCTACAGATTGGTAATGTTGAAAGAGATATGAACCAATTCCTACGATTTGGCCAGAACGCTGGTATTGGTACTCACTTCACAGAAGGTATACATGGGTTGGCTAAGGAAGTAAACCATTCCTTGCTAGAGAAGGTTTGGTGGTTGTTGTCTAATGCAAGATTAGACAAATCGTTTTGGGCTGAGGCGATTGCGTATGCTAGCCATCTCATAAATGGATCGACTGCGATAGGAGGTAAAACTCCATTGGAAATTTTGTCTGGGAAAGCTGCTCAAGATCATGATTTGCTATGTGAATTTGAAAGTCCGACCTATTTTAGTGCCAAAGATGGCATGATGAATCCGCGAGCAAAGAAGTTTGCGTTTTTAGGTGTCAAGAGAAATATGAAAGGCTACGGTTATGGGATCCCGAAAACAAGAAGATCGTATTGAGTAGGCATGTCACGTTTGATGAGACTTCAGTGTTGAAGTCTACCGTCTCTCAACAGGTGGAGAGGATGAAGACCAAGGAAGTATCGCAGCGGGTGGAGGTTGATGCTATTCCACCATCTCCAATTGGTTTGGTATCAGTGAAGACTTTACCGGATGTGACACCAGGTGGAGATCATGTAACCAGGGTTGATACTGAACAGGTTGAAAACATTGATGAGAATGTCAAATTATTTGCAGTCATTGGAACCAAGGTAAAACCACGCACGTAGGTAAAGAAGCATGAATCTCAAGCTTGTGACCGTGACAAGCTCAAGTTGAAGTCCGTTGTTCTTCATGACGGTAGTGAGGAGGTTCATATGACTCGGCCAAATAGGTTCACTGCTGAAGATTCAGGTACAAGTGCTTGTCGACTGATTTTTCCTGCACACAAAAATAAGGATATTAAATTTAGAAATAGCAGTGTGAGGTTCAGTTCTAATCCGCGGTAGCAAGGCTATGCGGGTCGTGATCCTCAAGGAGGGACTGCGATAGAAGCGTTAAGCAAGTTAATCTCTAAAATTTATCTTTTTTTAGTTAATTGTCACGATGGTATTTACAATGAGTTGTGGTATTTACAATGGATCGAAGAAAAGAATATGGAGAGAGATGGATTTAATCTACAAAAAAGAAATAAAAAAGAAGAAAAGAAAACTTACTTGAGTTGGAGAAAATAAGTGAAAACCTAATACTTTCTACCGTTTTTCGGAGGCGTTGAACGTATGAACCTTGGGATCGAACTCAGTCCGTTGTCGCATTAGGTCATCAAGCCTTGGGCAAGCATGAGTTGATACGCCTCGAGGAGGAGAACATCGCCATGGAATATCGTTGGAACCCCGATCTTCGGTATACTTATGGTTCGGTAATCGCTTGCATGCTCATCACCAATCACAGAGATGAAAAGAGAAAAAGAAATAGAAAACAAGAATAAAAGTAAAACATAGAAATAAGAAACAAAACAAAATAATACCTTTATTGCTTTAATCCATGGCAGAGAAGAGAAGATACATCAGTGTCACCCTCAATATAATCATCTCTCTCTCTTTAAAATAAAAAGAAAAGAAAATCTAACTACAAAGGAAGAAACCCTAGAAAAAACCTAACTTTGGCCCTTGGCTCGCCTCTGGACACCCCGTACGTTGCACTTTGCAGGGATATTTATAATGCAGAAGGTAGTAGAGTCCAGAATGAAGTCCTCCACGAAAACTGGGATCTGTCTCTATCCATATTGCCGCGGATGCGCGGCTTTTGCCGCGCCTCCGCGGCAATTAAGTGGCTGCTGGCCACGCGCTTTGGCGCGTGGCCTCTCCTGGTCCGTCCCTGTGGGCTTCTGCTTCTGGAATTTTGATCTTGGCCTTTAATCTTTGGATTTGGATATAACTTGGGAATCAAGTTACCTAGATCCCAAATCTTTTCCACGAATTTTCCTTCTCTTCTCTTAGCTTTTATCCTATCCTGCAAGTGTTTAGGGTTGAATAGAAGTCTATCCTTCCCTCTTCTTTGTATTTGCAACTTTGGCCCTTGTGTATTTGCAATTTTGACAATTGATATTTGCACTTTTACACCTGGGCTTCAAACATGGGCTTGGATCTGGGCTTTTGGGCTCTTTAGGCTTTATTTATTGCTAAAATAACAATTCGAGGCCTGCACACAATAAATTACTAATTATTAATAAATGTGCAGAATTAAATGAATAAATATGAAAATGTGATGGTAAATATGATGATAAAAATGCACTTTTGACTACCAATCACACCCCCACACTTATCTTTTTGCTCGTCCTCGAGTAAAAACAAAGAAAAAGAAAAAGAAATGAAAAGTTAATCTAAGCTAACTCACTTTCGTAGGAATCACGATTGCACTTAGCACGTGCAACAAGCCGTTAAACCTCTAGGTTACCCTAGAGGACGAGTGTTGTCTCGTGAGGGTTTTCAGCGGATTGCACCCACAAAATCCATAAAAAGGAAAATATTTGAATTATTATTGAAGAGACTAAGTAGTCTATAAGTTTTTAGGATCCTCATTTTTATTCATTCTTCAAACCTAGTCTTTATAAAGTCAATTGTTATTCATTTTAGGTAAGGATTAAAATTGAATTTCTAATATAGTCTTTTTCGTTACCAAAAGTCATACGCACCCTTGTGAATCTAGGAATTCCTTAACTTGGACTCTCATGCCTCTTTATCATCTAATTTTCTTTCGTGTAAGTATCAAGGCTTCTTGAGGCCCTCATACCTAACTAATTGACTATTAGATGTGTTAATATATTTATTATTATTTTTTTTTTATATTTTTTTTTGGCATGTATAACTCATCTAATTCTCTTTCGTATAAGTATCAAGGCTTCTTGAGGCCCTAATACCTAACTAATTGATTATTAGATGTGTTAGTACATATAAGTAATTTTTCCTTAGTTCCCTCGGACTTTCTAATCCACCCATGTAGCGAACCTTAAAGTCGGTGACTCCCAAACCGGTCGGTCTTAGGGCACCAGGTGAGAAAACACCCCGCGGACTCAAATTCGAGTGAACTAGGCCACAAAACTAAGGTATTATTTTTTTTTTTTTTTTTTTTTTTTTTTTTGCATTCACCTTTAGGCGTGAATACTTATGCTTCTTGAGGCACATGTATCCAGCTTAATTAGTGATTTTTTCTTCTTTTTTTTTTTTATGAGGCACAAGGTCTTTGTCTTAGAATCCTAGATATGCATTAGGTATGCACATTTCCTTAAGGTAAAAATTAAGACTAATTAATTATTCAACTTCTCTCCTATACCTAAAATTTAAACAATTTATTTATTTTGACCAAGTTTTTAGAAATCCTAATCATGATTTTCCTAATCCTTAAAACTAACTTAGATTTCTTTCAAAAAATAAGTCAAAATACTGTCCTTTTTATAACATTTTTTTTTTTTATTAGCAAATTTTGTTAGTGTCTACTTATGTTAGTATGTTAGTAAAGCCCACCCCCACACTTATCTCATGCATTGTCCTCAATGTATGAATGAATGCATATATGCATGAAACAGAACAAGGGAAGGCGGAAGTTACCTTAGGGTGGTGGTTCCGGAGGTGGTCTAATTGGTCCACGAAATGCGGCCCAATCAAGATAACAGATAATTTGGTGGAACCCACCAGAAACTTTCCTTACATAACCCACTAAAATATATGTATAATCATTTTTTAGAATTTCCACCCCATCAAATTTCCAAATTTCATAATAAATTTCAGAGTTAATTGTCTCAACCTCCTTGTCCCAAAATGGAGTATGAAAAGATGGAATGATTGACTTGGACATGGGAAGTACGGGAACGAATACTGACTCAGGGAAGAAGCTCAAATCAAGTAAGGGCTCAGGAGTCGGGCTAAGTTCGAGAAGTGGGTCCAAGTCAAAAAATTGAAACTCAAGTCCAAAATCATCTTCCCACAATGGAATGTGACTCAATGGTGGTGATTCAAGTTCAGGAATGATAGATGTGGGAATCAAAACTGACTCTAAAATATTACCTAAGTCGGGTAACAAAACAGGAGTCAATAATGATTCAGGAATTTGAACTTGATCATAGATTTGAGAATCTAGGTCACATTCGAGTTCTAATTCGGGAAAGGAAAAACTTGCCAAATTATCAGAATTTGAAGTTTCGGCAAGTTCACAAGATGGTACTGAATTAGAAACTTGTTGTTCCAAGCAACTTGGTTCGTCGGCTCTAATCAAGTGGTCATCGATATCAGAATCAGCCGGCCGGTGTAAGCATTCCACCATCAAATCTATGTCATGATCACGGGCTAATTTAGCCTCAGTCATGGCAGCTAGCATCCCTTCATAGTCGATAGGTGGATCATATTCTGATTGGACTTGAAAATAGGACGGGTAATCGTGATAAATTTGTGAGTCGGTGGACTCACGTATCATCATGTCTAAAATTGATGGTGATTTTTGCTTGGACTCATTCCTACTCATCATTTCCAAGATAGATGGAGTTCTATTCTGAATGGGTGGATCTGAGTATGAATTTTGGGAAGAATGTGGACTAGATGGATATGAAGGACAATTAGGTTGAGAATTAGACTCGGGGGACTCGAAACCCCATGAACTCTGTGACGAGTTGAAATTATTATGAAAATTATAGTCATAAGATGGGGGGTGTGGGTTATATTCATTCGGATAAGACCATTCCGGCACACTAGATTGGTCAAAGTTAGGGTATGCCGGGTTGGTAATATCCGAATAATAGTTAGGGGTGTAATATGGATTAAAATTGGAATTATTCTTATATGCCATATCACACCAACACAACAAACAAAAAGAAAAATTTTAACCTAAGTTAGGGTAGACCTAGACCTAGACGACTCCTAACTGGTTAGACTGTCCACGGGAGGTAGGGTGCAGACTTTGACCACAAGTTAATCAGCCAGGTCAGGGCAAGAGTGGTGGGAGGTTTTCCGTCAAAGACGTTCCTTAATTAAATAACCACCACACTTCGGGCTTTCGGCCCTCAATCCCCTTCCTAGACACTGATTTGGCAGGAGTCAACTTCCAACACCGTCCCCCCTTAGGATAATCTCCTATTGAGTCCGAGATGTCCCTAGGGCCAACGTCTACTAATTTTTAGTTAGGCTTGGGTTAGTGAGTGCTTGGGATATGATTTTTGGGCTAAGGAAGGGTGATGAAATCCCCACCTTATCTTGTTAATGGGTTATGCCCTTAAGATGAATTAGTGCAAGTGTACAAGATAAATAGATAAGAATCACTCAAAGCAGAAAATCAACCAAGAGATGAATCCTATTCTACATGCAATGCGTACGTACCTTGCCTCCAGCACTCTTCAACAGTAAATAAAAATAATTGAAAAGACACGTGCCTAATATGCAAACGTCTAATCAACTTTTAACGATTACAACCAATTTTTTACTGTTGATTAAATTAGCAGGTATATGGTGAATAATACAGAAAGTTAAGTACTGCAGAAGCTGTATTTTGCAGAGCTGAAGAGCCTGCAGAAAACTGGTTAGGAGTCAACTCCTTTGTGCCGCGTTTGCGCGGCTTTTGCCGTGGGAACGCGGCACTCTGGAGGGATCCTGGGCTCTGCTTTCTTGAGCAGAGTCCCAGGTCCACTTATATGTCACTGCAGTTGCCAAAATATTGTTTCTTCACCTGTAACCTGCAACAGAAAAGAATAAAGAATAAGTTAATAATTAAAAATTTTTTTGTTTTAGAGATAACTTACCGTCCCTCCCCGGCAACGGCGCCAATTTTGTCGACTGATTTTTCCTGCACACAAAAATAAGGATATTAAATTTAGAAATAGCAGTGTGAGGTTCAGTTCTAATCCGCGGTAGCAAGGCTATGCGGGTCGTGATCCTCAAGGAGGGACTGCGATAGAAGCGTTAAGCAAGTTAATCTCTAAAATTTATCTTTTTTTAGTTAATTGTCACGATGGTATTTACAATGAGTTGTGGTATTTACAATGGATCGAAGAAAAGAATATGGAGAGAGATGGATTTAATCTACAAAAAAGAAATAAAAAAGAAGAAAAGAAAACTTACTTGAGTTGGAGAAAATAAGTGAAAACCTAATACTTTCTACCGTTTTTCGGAGGCGTTGAACGTATGAACCTTGGGATCGAACTCAGTCCGTTGTCGCATTAGGTCATCAAGCCTTGGGCAAGCATGAGTTGATACGCCTCGAGGAGGAGAACATCGCCATGGAATATCGTTGGAACCCCGATCTTCGGTATACTTATGGTTCGGTAATCGCTTGCATGCTCATCACCAATCACAGAGATGAAAAGAGAAAAAGAAATAGAAAACAAGAATAAAAGTAAAACATAGAAATAAGAAACAAAACAAAATAATACCTTTATTGCTTTAATCCATGGCAGAGAAGAGAAGATACATCAGTGTCACCCTCAATATAATCATCTCTCTCTCTCTTTAAAATAAAAAGAAAAGAAAATCTAACTACAAAGGAAGAAACCCTAGAAAAAACCTAACTTTGGCCCTTGGCTCGCCTCTGGACACCCCGTACGTTGCACTTTGCAGGGATATTTATAATGCAGAAGGTAGTAGAGTCCAGAATGAAGTCCTCCACGAAAACTGGGATCTGTCTCTATCCATATTGCCGCGGATGCGCGGCTTTTGCCGCGCCTCCGCGGCAATTAAGTGGCTGCTGGCCACGCGCTTTGGCGCGTGGCCTCTCCTGGTCCGTCCCTGTGGGCTTCTGCTTCTGGAATTTTGATCTTGGCCTTTAATCTTTGGATTTGGATATAACTTGGGAATCAAGTTACCTAGATCCCAAATCTTTTCCACGAATTTTCCTTCTCTTCTCTTAGCTTTTATCCTATCCTGCAAGTGTTTAGGGTTGAATAGAAGTCTATCCTTCCCTCTTCTTTGTATTTGCAACTTTGGCCCTTGTGTATTTGCAATTTTGACAATTGATATTTGCACTTTTACACCTGGGCTTCAAACATGGGCTTGGATCTGGGCTTTTGGGCTCTTTAGGCTTTATTTATTGCTAAAATAACAATTCGAGGCCTGCACACAATAAATTACTAATTATTAATAAATGTGCAGAATTAAATGAATAAATATGAAAATGTGATGGTAAATATGATGATAAAAATGCACTTTTGACTACCAATCAGTGCTTGAGCTTGATGGAGCTCATTTCAATGAACTACGGTTGGCTTGATTCTTTGGGCAAGGTACGTAGGCAACCGTAAAGGCACAGCCACATTTAGTGATGCAACTCGTATGAAGCTGTTTGGGTTCTCGAGAAGCTGATTGGGACTTCACGTAGAGGTGAAGCATTGTGATCTCGATGAACAGTTGATTTTCTGGTGAGAAGACAGTTGAGCTTGCATAGGATGGGTGTGCATCCAGTTGATGAAAGCCGATGATGGTATTTGGTGTGCTCTACTCAGACTTTGTTGGACCGCCAGTTGAAGACATGTGGACTGGAGAGAGCCAGTCAATTAGAGAATCAGTGTTGGCTCATGATGAGTTCTTTGAGAGGTCATGTAGTTGCTGAGTTGGAGACACGTTCGTTGGTTGGCTCGTATGGTAGTTCTCCTAAGGTGAAGTGATGGGAACACATGTATGGTGTATTCTAGTTGGATAGCTGAGCTAAAGGTTCCAAGCCGAGATCGTCTGTCGATTTCACGCAGATTGTGTGTCGATTTCGTTCGGAGCGCTCAAGTCGAGATCGTGTGTCAATTTCACCGAGATCGTGTGTCGATTTCGCCAGGTGATAGACTGGAGTTCGTTGGAGATCGGCTCAGATTTAGAAAATCTTCACCGAGGTGAAAAATTGTAGGGAGAGAGGAGATAGAGGAGATGAAAGAAGATAGCACAGAGATCGAAAGACAAAGGAGCGAGAAATAATGCATGCAGTAGGCTACAACAGTGCACGGTCGACCGTCCGGTCGACGACGCAAGGATCCGGTTGATTAGTCTCTAATTTTGCATAATTTTCATCACATTCTCATATTTATTTCATGTAAAATTCTGCTAATAAAACCTTGCTTGCTTAATCCTAGGTCCATGGTGTGCAAATGAAGAAGAAGACCTAAATCACCATTTAATTGGTGATTAAAGGCCTACCAAATAGCTATTGACTTAGAGTGAAGATTTTGTCAGCCCAAGGTGTCAAATCGCAAATCCAGGAGATCAAATGGACAGGAGATAGTCTGAGCAGCACGCTGCTCAAACTCTGGCGCGCGCAGCCCTGTATTGGCTTCGAAAATGCGGCCAGAGCCGCGTTTCCGCGGCCATCTTGGCGCGTGCGCGCCACTGCTTTGGGGCATGGGTCACCCACTGACCCCCCTTTCCCCTGGTGCCTATAAATACCCCCCAGGGGTCTTCAGTTGAAGCAGATCCAGAGTTAGAGCAAGTTGTGTAGCCTTGTTTTTAGTTTGTAGTTTTGTTGTTGTTCTTCTTCTTCTAGTTTTAAGTTTTAGCCATTAGAGTGAAAGAGAGAGTGTGTAAGTGTTGTATTTGAAGGGTGACAAGATAATACAAGTACTACTTCTCTTCTTTCCATTTACTTTTCTTTGCCATTTACTTTTCCTTCCTTGTTGTAGTGTAATTTCTTCCCTCTTTACTTTTTTTCTTTTACTTTGTTGTAGTGTAACTTCCTTCCTCTCCACTTCTTTTCCTTTGTTGTTTCTTTTACTTTTATGGCTAACTAACTTTTCTATAGCATGGCTAACTAACTACTAACCCACTAATTTCTAACACTTGATTGATAACCCACATGAGTCAATAGTGTCAAACAAGCCTTGTGCAAACAAGATCTATGGCATCTTAAGACGAGGGTTCTAACTCTAATTTACCTACAAGTATTTAATTTCTTATACTTCATACTTAATGAGTTTTTGATGATCTATGGGTTGTGCACTTTCCTTGTTATTGTAAGTTAGAGATTTTTCCTTTTAACTTTGCCGATACCGTTAGTGCACTTGTGTCTTCCCTTATTCTCGCTTTCTATTAGATCTTGATAAGGGAATGTCTTAGATTTTGCCGTGTAATGCTGAGTTTTAGGATGAACTTTCACTCGATTTCCACGTGAATAGTTCCAATCCAAAAGGGTTGTGTTCACCTATGATCCATCATGAGGCTATCTTCCAAAAGTTAGAAATTAGTGGGAGCACTTAGTAGAAAATTAGCCATGCATTTTTACAACTAAGAAAAAAATCACTTTTACAAACCACCAAAATATTTTCCAACAATTCTTAAAAATAACTTATTTTCACTTTTCAATTCTTCATTTGGAAACAAAAACTTTCTTTCTTCTTGAACTTTGAAGCCGCATCAAGCTTCAATCACTCTCCCTCCTTGTGGATACGACTCGTATAGCCATTTCGTTACTACGGAAGAACCGCAAAAACAGTAACATCAACCCATACTTCCTTCTCTTATTTTAGTGCTTGCTTTTTGCCGATCAAATTTTGGCGCCGTTGCCGGGGAGGAAACGGCTTTGTTGTTCAATACTAAAGATTGTTCTTTGTTTTTGTGTGTAGGAGAAGTACCAAAGAGCTCACTATCACGGGAAGCGAAAGAAGTGGCCAAGGACATTGCGCGAGGACTCATTTGCCCTTGAAAAAATTCATGTAAAATCGAGTTTTTCTGATTGAAGTACTAACAAACTCGTTTGCAGAGTTGCCGAAAGTCGCTAAAAAAATTGCTTTCTAAATTTTTAGTTTCCTTGGTTGCTTCACCTTTATGCATGTATAATAAACTCAAGAGAAATTCACTTGTTGCTTAATTGAAATTTGGATTAGACTTTTGCATTTAGGGCAAGTGTCTATTTAAATTCATTTCAATTTCTGTTGAAGAGTGCTGGAGAAAAGGTACGTGTGCATTCATATAGAATAGGACCAACATTTTGAAGTGATTTACCGCTTTGAATGTTAACTTGTTGTGAATAAACTACACAGTTGCACAATTGACTTTAAGGGCAAAACCTAAATAAACAAGATAAGGTGGGGATTTCATCACCCTTAACCCAAAAATCATCTCCAAGTGCACTCACATTTTCCCAAGCGTTAACTAAAAATCAATAGATGTTGGCCCTAGGGACATCTCGGACTCACTAAGAGATTAACCGAGGTTAGAAATTGCAAGAAATATACTCCTGCAAAATCGGTGTCTAAGGAAAGTAGATTGAGAGGTAAAGCCTCGAAAGCTCCGTGGTTTGGTGTAATTAGGCCCGTGGCTCAACCCGGATACCTCCTCCTGAGGTTTGCCCTTTCCTGGCCGATTAGCTTGTAGTCGAGTTCCTGCAACAACTTTCCCCGGAGAATCGACCAGTTAGGAGTCGTCTAGGTCCAAGTACCTTAGACTAAAGATTGTGTTTATTGTTTTTCTTTCTTTTGTTTGTTATATTATTTTTTCGATTGTTTGTTGTTTTTACATTATTTATGGCGTGCTACATGCAAGAGTGGGTGAGAGATCATGTATCTTCCCGATTAACTAGAAACACCTCTCTACCTTTGCATCCAGAACCGGTGATGGTTTCACTTCAGGATAGTTTTTCCCGATCAGAACCTCATTGCCATCCTGTATAAAACTTCCTGAAGCAAACGGCAATAATTTTGAGTTAAAGCCCCAATTCATTAACACTCTTCCCAAATTTCATGGTTTAGAATCAGAGGACACATACTTCTTTGTTAGGGAATTTAAAGAAGTATGCCTCATGATGTGTATACCCCAGCTAGGAGACGATGTCGTTAGGTTACGTTTCATCCCTTTTTCCTAAAGGACCTAGCTAAGAAATGGTTGTACAGCTTGGCAGCAGATTCAATCACGACCTGGGATGATTTCGTCAAGGCCTTCTTGAAGAAATTCAACCCAATTCACAAAACTGCCCACATTAGGAAGAACATCATGTAGTTTAGGCAAGAACCGAGCGAACCATTTTGGAGATACTTTGAGTGATTCAAAAATATCCTAGTTCAGTGCCCTCATCATGGCATGGAGAAATGGTGTCAGTGCCAGATTCTCTATGATGGTTTAGATTATCAGACAAAGACCTGTTAGAAACGATGTGTCAGGGAGGTTTCTTACAGAAGAATGAGAATCAGGGATGGAATTTATTTGAGGATTTAGCGGAGAAAACCCTGCAATGGGAGCCAGCCACGGAGAAACCTAGGAATTCACAATTTATAGCTTCAAGAGGAGGGCTCCTATCTCTAGAATCATCCATAGCTGTCGAGGCTAAGATTGCTACTCTAATGAGAAGGATAGAGGTTCTGGAAACTAAAGAGCCTGCCAATGTCAACCAGATCAACCCACCACCAATTCACAATCTGGGTTGTTCGTACTGTCAGGTACCAAACCATGTCTTTGAAGAGTGTCCTATTTTTCACACCCAACATGTGTCACCGGAACACCTGAACGCGGCTTATTCACGGCCGCCACACAACCCCTACTCACAAACATACAATCCCGGCTGGAGAAATCACCCTAATTTCTCCCAGGCCCAAAACAATCCTCCCAGGCCTAATTTGCCAACATTTTCTCTATCTTACTCCTCCACCAACTTTTCCCAGTCAAGCCCCAGCTTCCTCCTCCCAAGGCTCACCAATGGAAAAGAAAATCAGTAAATTGGAGGAGAGCATAGAGGCTTTCATAAAGTCCTAAACCGCTTTTATGCAAAACTAAGGACAAACTCTGAACAATCATTCACAGGCCATATCGAGATTGAAAATGTAGATGAGCCAGTTAGCTAGCTCCCTAAGTGAAAGACCAAAGGATACTTTGCCTAGTCAGTCGCTAGTTAACCCAAAAACCTCCAATCAAGTGTATTAAATTCAGGATCCATCGATTAACCAGTGCAATACTATTCACATACTACGATCTGGAAAGAAGGTAGACAACCAGGTCTACCAATAGAAAAGTCTAGTCCATCCTGATCCCACTCCAGCCTCCACCTCTACTAGTTCCTCCCAATCCACTCAACAAACATCTGACGAGGACAAAGCTGCTGAACAAGTTCATAAGCCTGTAGCACCCTTTCCCAATAGGCTTAGGAACAACAATAAAAATATGCATATGGAGAAAATGCTAGAGATGTTCAACCAGGTCAAATTGAATGTGTCACTTCTTGACGCTATCCAACAAGTCCTGGCTTATGCCAAATTTCTTAAGGATATGTGTACGAAAAAGAGAAAGACTACTATGCCCAAGAAAGTATTCTTGGCCACTAATATAAGCAAATTCTGTCTGGTCACATTCCGGTGAAATACAAGAATCCCAGATGTCCCACCATTTCTTGCACCATAGGACAGACCGAAATCAGTAGAGCGCTTCTTGACCTGGGAGCAAGTATCAACTTGCTACCTCTCTCAGTATACCAGCAACTTGGGTTAGGTGAGCTAAGCCCAACTCGAGTCACCATTCAGCTAGCTGACCAATCTATAAAGATCTCAAAGGGAGAAATCACAGACGTCCTCATCCTGGTCGGAGATTTCATTTACCCCGTTGACTTTATTGTGCTTGAGACCCAACCTGTGTCAAATCCTAGGTCTCAAACTCCCGTCATCTTAGGGCGCCCATTCCTTGCTACAGCCAATGCCATAATCAACTGTAGGAACGGGTCCATGCGATTAACTTTTGGAGACATGACGAAGGAAGTCAATGTCTTCAATCTTGGAAGACAACCTAGGAATGTCAATGATCAGACGTTTGAGGTCAATTTTATTGAAAAGCTGACCAGTGAACATGAGGAAAACATGGAGACAGAAACTGAGGCAGAGTTTGATCTGGAGGCTGAGGATTTTAATCTAGACCAGATCGTAGATTCAGCAGTAGATTGGCCGTCAAGCCCAGGTGTACCTCATCATAAGATTGAAAGCCCAGAGATTGCCTCCAATGAAGCAACACATTCCCTAGAGCTAAAAGCCTTGCCTGAACACCTCAAGTACGCCTACTTGGGCAGAAAGGACACCTTGCCAGTCATCATAGCATCCCACCTGACTGAGCAACAAGAGGACAGCTTAATTTCTATTCTTAAAAAACATAGGGAAGCCATTGGATGGATGATGAAGGAAATCAAGGGAATAAGTCCAACCATAGTGCAACATAGAATCCATTTAGTCGATGAAGCAACCCCTAGGATGGACCCACAACGAAGGCTTAACCCTCTCATGCAAGAGGCAATTAAGGCTGAAATTCTGAAACTATTAGATAATGGGATAATTTATCCCATTTCTGATAGCTAATGGGTTAGCCCTGTTCATGCGGTCTCAAAGAAGGCTGGCTTTACGGTGGTAGAAAATGAGGAAAAAGAGTTGGTACAAACAAGACTGCCTACCAAGGTTCATGTTTGTATCGACTACAGGAAGCTGAATGCAGCTACCCGTAAAGACCACTTCCCGCTACCCTTCATCAACCAAATGCTTGAGCGTTTGGCTGGACATGAGTACTACTGCTTTCTAGATGGTACTCGGGATACAATCAAATCCCTATTGCTGCAGAAGATCAGGAAAAGACGACTTTCACCTGCCCGTTCGGAATCTTTGCTTATCGGCGCATGCCTTTTGAATTGTGCAATGCTCCTACAACGTTCCAACGGTGCATGCTTAGTTTGTTTTCTGATATGGTGGAACGTTTTCTTGAGATTTTTATGGATGACTTCTCCATCTACGGAGATTCATTTGATCAGTGTCTTCATCACCTAGAGTTAGTGCTACAAAGATGCATTGAGAAGAACCTAACTCTGAACTGAGAAAAATGTCACTTCATGGTGAGACGGGGGATTGTCTTGGGCCATGAGATTTCGAGGAAAGGCATAGAAGTGGATAAGGCTAAAGTAGAAGCGATTGCTAAGCTTCCACCACCCAAAAGCATCAAGGATATTAGATCCTTTCTAGGACATGCTGGGTTCTACCGACGGTTTATTAAGGATTTTAGCAAAATCGCTAGGCCCTTAACCAACCTGCTCGCTAAGGACGTGCACTTTGATTTCAATAATGAATGTTTCGAGTCATGGGGGAACCTTAAGCAAGAACTTATTTCTGTGCCTATTATTTCTGCTCCTAATTGGGCCCAGCCATTTGAAATCATGTGTGATGCATCTGATTCCGCAATTGGCGCTGTTTTAGGACAGCGCATCGATAATAGGCAGCACGTGATTTACTATTCGAGTAGGACCTTGAATGATGCCCAATAGAATTATACAACGATTGAGAAGGAATTCTTAGTCGTTGTCTTTGCGTTAGAGAAGTTTCGGCCTTACTTGTTAGGTTCGAAGACGGTGATTTTTACGGATCACTCGGCTCTGAAATACCTTATGACCAAGAAGGAAGCAAAAGCCCGACTGATTTGGTGGATCCTTTTGCTTCAAGAATTTGACTTAGAAATCCGGGATAAACGAGGTATAGAAAATGTGATCACTGATCATCTCTCACGAATTTCGAATGCACCAACCATCCAAGCTCCGATCAACGAGGATTTCCCAGACAAGCACATCCTAGACATTCTTAAGGAACCCTGATATGCGACATTGTTAATTACCTGGCCACGGGATAATTACCCGCTGACTGGACAAAGCAAGACCAAGACTGCTTCTTTACCTGAGTACGGTACTTCTTCTGGGAAGACCTGTATCTTTTTAAGTATTGTCCCGACCAAATTATTAGACGATGCATACCAGAGGAGGAACAAAGGAGTGTGCTCAGCTTTTGCTATGACCTTGCATGCGGAGGACGCTTCGGTCCCCGTAAGACTGCAGAGAAGGTTCTACAAAGTGGGTTCTACTGGCCCACTTTATTCAAAGACTCATATCATTTTTGCAAGTCATGCGCAAATTGTCAGAAAACTGAAAAAATTTCAAGAAGAGACATGATGCCCCTGAACCCGATCCTTGAAGTTGAAATTTTTGATGTTTGGAGTATCGATTTCAAGGGGCCATTCCCCAATTCCTTCGGCAGCTAGTTCATTTTGGTTGCTGTAGATTATGTCTCAAGTGGGTAGAAGCTGTGCCAACTAAGACGAATGACAACAAAGTGGTTGTGAAATTTCTCAAAGAGAACATCTTCTCCTGATTTGGCACCCCTAGAGCGATAATTAGTGATAATGGATCACATTTCTGCAACAGAGTTTTTGAAACTCTGATGCGAAAATATTCCATCAATCACAAGTTATCTACTCCGTATAACACCTAGACAAATAGGCAGGTCGAAATCACCAAACGACAGATCAAGCTCATTCTGAAAAAGACTATCGGACAAAACCGAAAGGATTGATCAGTTAAGCTCAATAATGCATTATGGGCTTACCGCACTGCTTTTAAGACAGTTCTGAGGATGTCTCCTTATAGAATCGTGTTTGAAAAAGCCTGTCATCTGCTAGTAGAGTTAGAACACTGGGCCCTCTAGGCAATTAAGCAACTCAACTTTGATCTGACCAAGGCCGGTGAACTTAGGAGACTGCAGATTTCAGAATTAGAGGAGATACAGAATGAAGCCTATGAGAATGCCCGAATCACCAAGAGTAGAACTAAACTTTTTCATGACCAAATTATAACCCGAAAAAACTTTGCACCGGGAGATAGGGTTCTGCTGTATAACTCTAGGCTTCATATTTTCGCGGGGAAGCTGAAAACTCATTGATCAGGATCGTTCACTGTGCGTACTGTTTTCCCACACGGTGCTGTGCTTATTGCAGACCCTAAGAACAACACGAAATTCAAAGTGAATGGGTAAAGAGTGAAGCCCTTCATGACCAATGAGCCTATGACTCCGGATGATAGTGTGCTGACTCTTTTTGCCCCGTCATACACTTAACCACACCAAATAAATAAAAAAAAACAAATTGTTTATATGCTTACCCTTTCGACATTCTTTTTGACATTTCTTTAGCTATTCGCACTCGGCCGGCCCGAGTCCACGAAGACGGTGACATCATTTCTTCCCCCTATTTAATGCATTTGCCTTTCCATATACATTCATTGAGGACAATGCATTAGATAGGTGTGGGGGGGGGTGCTAACACTATTTCTTTTTCCTTTTATTCTTTCTCTTTCTTTCAAAAAAAAAAAATCTCCAGATTGAAAAGACATTTCATACTCTTTATAAAAAATACCAAAAGATTTTAGGAATAGGAACCTTATTAATAATCTTTATTTTTGCCTAAATAAATAAGAAAGATTGGTTTGATTAAAAAGTTAGAAGGGATAAGGAAAATAACTCATACCGTTTATTTAGTCTTAGTAGAATATGTATAACCCACACACACATACTTGGGATTTAGAGACACAACTCTGAAAAAAAGAAAAAAAAAGCTGGATAACTGTGCCTCAAGAAGCATGATTACTCACGCCAAAAAAATTTCTATATACAATAATGTATAAATAAATTTTGATTTCGTGGCCTACTCCACTTGCATATTTGACCTGAAGGGTGTTTTTCCACCTAGTGCCCTAAGACCATCTGGTTTAGGAGTCATCGGTTTGATATGTATTACATAAGTGAAGTAGAAAGCCTAATGAAACCAAGAATAATAAGTAAATATTAATAAAATTAAATGATATTCAAAGTTGAGTTTAAAAATCTCAAGCACATCACACTTACACATTATGCATATTTATCTAAAGCAAAATAAAAGAATGAGTTAGAAGTACAAAATCCTTTCTAAATTTAAAGAAAAACCATAGTTTCTTCTTTTATGAAGGCTAAAGTATAAGAGGACTTATGAGGGTTAAACCTAATTCTTACATCATTCGGTCATTTTTACTTAGATGATTGAAAATTCTTTTTCATAATTAAAAAAAAAATAGAGAGAGAAAAATTCTTTCTAGCAATTGACTTTTTTTCTTTACTTACCAGATTTTGTGGGTGCAATCCGCTGAAAACCCTCAGGAGACAACACTCCTCCTCTAAGGGAAACCTAGAGGTTTAAAGGCTTGTTGCACATGCTCAGTGTAATCGCGTCACCTGCGAAAGTGGTATAATAATTTTCTTATTTTTGTTTTATTCGGGACGAGCAAAAAGATAAGTGTGGGGTGTGATTAGTCTCTAATTTTGCATAATTTTCATCACATTCTCATATTTATTTCATGTAAAATTCTAGTAATAAAACCTTACTTGCTTGATCCTAGGTCCATGGTGTGCAAATGAAGAAGAAGACCTAAATCACCATTTAATTGGTGATTAAAGGCCTACCAATTAACCATTGACTTTAGAGTGAAGATTTTGTCAGCTCAGGGTGTCAAATCGCAAATCCAGGAGATCAAATGGACAGGAGACAGTCTGAGCAGCACGCTGCCCAAACTCTAGCGCGCGCCACTGCTTTGGGGCATGGGTCGCCCACTGACCCCCCTTTCCCCTGATACCTATAAACCCCCAGGGGTCTTCAGTTGAAGCAGATCCAGAGTTAGAGCAAGTTCTGCAGCCTTGTTTTTAGTTTGTAGTTGTTGTTCTTCTTCTTCTTCTAGTTTTAAGTTTTAACCATTAGAGTGAAAGAGAGAGAGAGTGTAAGTGTTGTATTTGAAGGGTGACAAGATATACAAGTACTACTTCTCGTCCTTCTTTCCATTTACTTGTCTTTGCCATTTACTTTTTCTTCCTTGTTGTAGTATAACTTCTTCCCTCTTTACTTCTTTTCTTTTACTTTGTTGTATTGTAACTTCCTTCCTCTCCACTTCTTTTCCTTTGTTGTTTCTTTTACTTTTATAGCTAACCAACTTTTCTATAGTATGGCTAACTAGCTACTAACCCACTAATTTCTAACACTTGATTGATAACCCACATGAGTCAATAGTGTCAAACAAGGCTTGTGCAAACAAAAGCTATGGCATCTTAAGAAGAGGGTTCTAACTCTAATTTACCTACAAGTATTTACTTTCTTATACTTCATATTTAATGAGTTTTTGATGATCTATGTGTTGTGTATTTTGCTTGTTATTGTAAGTTAGAGACTTTTCTTTTTAACTTTGCTGATACCGTTAGTGCACTTGTATCTTCCCTTATTCTCGTCTTCTATTGGATTTCATAAGGGAATGTCCGAGTTTTGCCGTGTAAAGCTAAGTTTTAGGATGAACTTTTACTCAATTTCCACGTGAATAGTTTCAATACAAAAGGGTTGTGTTCGCCTATGATCCATCGTGAGGTTATCTTCCAAAAGTTAGAAATTAGTGGGAGCACTTAGTAAAAGGTTAGCCATGCATTTTTACAACTAAGAAAAAAATCACTTTTACAAACAACCAAAATATTTTCCAATAATTCTTAAAAACAACTTGTTTTCACTTTTTAATTCTTCATTTGGAAACAAGAACTTTCTTTCTTCTTGAACTTTGAATCCGCATCAAGCTTCCATCGCTCTTCCTCCTTGTGGATACGACCCGTATAGCCACTTCGCTACTACGTAAGAATCGCAAAAGCAGTAACATCAACCAACACTTCCTTCTCTTATTTAGTGCTTGCTTTCTGCCGATCACCGGTCGACTGCTCGGTCGACCGGTGTGCACGAGGTGTACAGACGCAGAACGGTCGACCGCCTGGTCGACCGTTGCAGGGAAGCGGCCGACTGCTCGGTCGGCCGACTGAAAGGAGCGATGTCTCGGTTGGAGACGGTCGACTGGAGCGGTCGACCATGGCATAGGTCGGTCGACCGGCAGACGCGTTTTCTACTGTCCTTTATAGATTCGGATTCCTTTACTGGTTGGGATCGAATCCAGCTGGGGTTTCCTAAAACCTAGGGACTCTGTGGCTATAAATAAGGACTAGAGCCCTCATGTATTGTATCCCCACTGAAAATCTCTATTAGAAATCCTTGAAGATGGAATAAGTTGTAATTGATTGTTGAATCAATAAAATTTCTCTCTCTTGCCCCGAGGACGTAGGCACGTTGCCGAACCTCGTTAAATACTGTGTTGATTGTTTTTTCCTCTATTGTTCTCTGTTCTGGTCGTATTGGGTACGTCTCAGGCTGCATCAATCTCCGCCTGGTTGGTGTATTCCTCAGAGAGGTGGTTGTCCTGCGCACAACAAAACATGCAGTTCCGGTTCTGAAAATCAGAAACCAAAACCGCCCGCCCCGCGCGCGGTTCTAGTTCGGTTTGGAACCAAAGAATCGGCGGCGGTGGCCAGTTCCTGTTCTCGACCACAGTTTTCAATTCGGATTCACCGGTTCGAACCGAACCGTGATCGAGTCTACTCTACACAGGGCAAAACCAAAAGAAAGAAAGAGAAGGTTTCTTCTTTTTGTTCTCTTCCACCTTTTATTTGTTTCTGATCGAAAAACAGCTTCCTATCCTATTACGTGGATCCAGTCTAAGCATCACGACTCTAAAATCTAAAATTGAGTAGTCAAATATAAAGCAAAACACTTAAATAGAAAGTTAGGTTCCTACTTGTACTTCAATGATTTTGAGCTGTATCTGCCTCTTGGAAACCCTTAATTTGTATTTTTTTTAATTTGAAATTATAAAATTATATCAATTTTCAGCCAATCAAATCACGGGTTGTCTGAGAAAATATGAATGGTACATAAAGTTAATTGGAGTCAAAGAGTGGAGTTGATTGCTGAGTAGGATTTCAAACCTCTAGAAAAGACAAATTAAGATGATGACCGTACACAAAAGTCAAAGGAGGATCATGACAAAATCGTTGCCAATTTCAGAATACGGCCGCGGGGTCCAAATTTAATGCAGGGGCCATATAATTTCTGATTATTGATCGATTTTATTTTATTTTATTTGCCTTGGACTAATTAAGAGGCTAAGCTCAATATGTTATTAAATCACAAAAGATTTATGATGAGATAGACTTATAAATTTTCGGAAGTATTCGAACCCAAGTTTTTCTCACTCAAATATAATCATACATCATCTGAATACAAGATACATTCTGTTGAAGTTGTTCTATATTATTTCAAGTATCTATAAACTGAAAATCAAGTATTTTAAATATTTTTTCATGCATCAAGTAGAGAAAAAACGGACAGGTTGGTTAGTTTAACGGTGCAGAACATTTGAAACCTAACCAAATTGATTTGTAGGAGTTTTTAAATGTTTAGATCATGATCAAATGACCAGATCTAGAATTTGTATCTCTAAAGATATAGATCTAACCAACTCACTACTTTCGACCGTCCATTTTGTGCCGCTTGATTGATGGGCAAAAAATATTTAAAGTACTAAATTTTTATTCTTAGTTACTTTAAATATTATAGATCAACCTTAACGGAGTGGATCCTCTATGTGAATGTCAGGCGTTGGTATTTGAGTGGGAAAGAATCGGGCTCGAGTCCTTCCGGAACTACACAAGTCTTATACATATTCTGCTGGATTTGAGATTTGTTTGAGTGCATAGTTGGCAATTGGTTGGGATGTCATTAGAGGTTGCATGATGTTACGTTGTCTATAGTTTCTTAGAATTTTGCTTCTTTGATTGTTAATGCAAGGGATAAAAAAGGGAATCCGAGCTAGGCTACTTTCAGAAATATATTGGACGTGATTTCAGTCTCAAGTTTCACACAAATTAACTTGTAGTATTGCACCATAGATTACATCTAACAGTGTGAATTTCAGCTGGAAAATCAATTACACAATATGCGCATGAAGTATTGGGGTCGGCTCGTTTAGGACAACTTACATTTATCTTCCCATTTGATTAATTATGTTCCCATCATCATCTCAAATGATTTCTCATCATTTTGTTGAAGAAAAAATACTCATTAATTTGAAGGCTATCTATTTTTTAAAAATATTGTTATTAATTTTGAGAAATATTGAGATTCATTATTAATGTCTTGAATTAAAGAAGCCTAGAGGTGAGGCATTTAACGTGACATATTAACAATTTATGGAATTATAGGTAACACAATGGTTTAAAATGTGTCATCTTCTCATTAGGGGCTCTTTTGTTTCGGTTACTACCGTACTTATGTGCGCATATTTATGTCTCTAGGTACTTTTGATAAGAGATATTTTCATTAAAAACTTATTAATAAAACGCTGGTCAACTCAAGGCCTTCACTTTATTTTCTGTAAAAAAAAAAAAAAAAAAAATGGCATGTGTTGTCACAACTTGAGAGTTTTCAAGTACAGTTCAAATCACATCACAAGTACATGATTGTGCTTTCTATGAATCCGAGAGTGATGTTGGATTGATAAAATTATAATGATATTTTCATTCACATACAAGTTACAAACAAAAACACCAAATACTGATAATTATTAGCCTCCTACCATTAGAAGGAGGATAATTTCGAAAAGGAAAAAAAAAAGAACCAAAATCAACCACTATTTTCTGTAATCTGATAAACATCAATCAATGGACAAGATAAGTGACAATGAGGGCTGCAAGCATCAACACGTAAGCTATTCCTTGATCGATTGCCTTGCCTGCACAAATCACAAAGCAGAAACACAAATAATAATAATAATAATAATTCATATCGAACACGACTAAAAACAGTCAAATTCACAAGCACAGCTATAAAAATCTCACCATCAATCGTCTTAGCTTGAGCAGCAGTTGAGGCCATTGCATCCTGACAGGCAAACGGGCGGAGGAGACCAGCAAGTAAGACGGGGGGTCAGAAAGAGAGCACGAGCTCGAAGGAAAGTCATTCTCCTTTTGCCTGCAAACTCGCCGAGATTTCTAAAACTTTGCAGAGCTCAGTCTGGAGGTTGGGGAGATGGATGGCCATGGAGCCCTGCAGGAGCTCATTATATATGGGGCAGCCTCAAGATTGTTGATTAGAGTTTGTAATTAATTATAATAATGTTTTTTTTAATCACGATTTCTTCAAAATTCTATTGCCCACAAGTTTTGACCTAAATTTTGACCAAGCACATGTGGAGATTAAAGAGAGGAAAAAAAATTTGCTCACCGCGCGAAAAAAAAAAAAAAAACTCTGAAGGGGAGTTATCAGTCACGGTCTCAACTTAATCTAACAATTAGAGGAAACTAAACAACACGATCTTGATTAGAGATTCTATTGATTCAACTGCATGAGCTATAAAATATTAGGGTTTTAAGTCGCCGGTCTCTCAAATTATATAAAATTTGAGAAAAGTCTCCCAAATCATATAAGTTATTTGAAATCAATCCCTCTAGTTCATTTGACCTCGACAAAAGTTAATATTCTTTTTAAACTAACATAATATCCTCTTTCTTCTCTCTTCTTTTCTTTTAATGCTTGATTCAAACTCATGTAAACTGAGTCTGAAATCCTTTGAAGTGAGAGACAACGGGTGGGTGGGTGGGTGGGTTTTTTTTTGTTGGGTAGATTTGAGTCAATTTAGTAGTTGAAAATGACAGAGAAGATTGATTTAAATAACTCAACTGATTTGGGACACTAGCGTGCAAATCATATGATTTGGTAGACTCTTTTGAAATTTAATATGATTATGGAGACTGATATGTAAAAGGACCTCAAATATTTGAACATACAAATAGAATACACCTCTTAAATTTTAAATTCCGAGCATTATGGACTGAAAATGTCAGAATAACATTCCTTGCAACTTATGCAAACATGTCAGAAGCAGAATACACCTCTAAAATTGAGAATTTAATAATATATCGTCGATGAGACAACAATAGCATAAGCATATATGTTAAATTCGACAAAGGAAAAAAGTCCTGGAAACTAGTTTCTGTTATAAAATAAGAAAAATATATAGAAATGAAAAGAGAAAATTAAGAGACACTGTTCTCAAACTTGTGTATTCTTCATTCTTCCTTGCAGCCTCTATTTATAGGCATATAGAAGTATAAGTTGCAAAGAGGTGGATGGAGAGGTCACTCATTATCTTATGCATTCACAACATGCATTTATAAGAGGAAAAAAAGTGAAGAGATCACCCACTAACTCATGGATTTAAAATATGCATTTACAAGAAAGAAAGTGAGGAGATATGGTGGTCATCCACTATCTTATCCATTTACAACACTCCCCCTTGGATGTCCACCATTTATGAATATGCCTCATTAAAAATCTTGCCAATAAAACCTAGTGGGACAAAATCTGGACTAAAAAAAAAAAGAGTACATATCCATATACATCCAGTGGGCGTGTGATAATGCCACGTTAAAACCTTGCCAACCACAAACCATTGAAGAGTGTCAATGTAGACATGATTGGCCAAAATGAAAAAGGTAATACATGCAAAATTAGATTCTTTAACAAAATATAAAGTATTTAGTCCAAACGCGTGAGAGTATAAAGCCTGCAAGGTACAGGTGAGCATTTATTCAAAAAATAAATGAACATAAGGAAACTGTTAGATACCAAACTTGACTTGTAACACAAGGTTTCCTGTAGAAACCTGGAATTGATTATGAATAAACATACTTTCTGTGGATGGTACCTCTTCGCTATTTGATCACTTTGATAGCTCTAGAAGGACTAAGCATACGCCTCATAGATGTGGTTACAGTATATTTATATGAGTCATTAGAGAATAACACACACACGCACATGAAGATCCCATACACACACACAGACATACATACATACATATACATACATATATATATGAAGATCCCTGAGCCACTTCATCCAATCACTCTGAAATCCTTGCAATCCATGAAGCAAGTCTTAAAGGCATATGGTTAAGATTTATGATCCAGCATATTCGAGAATCATGAAGATTGTCTTCAACAAAAGATGCTTCAATAACTTTATTTCAAGATAATGCTACTTGTATTGCACAAATTACAGAAGGCTACATTAAAAGAGAGGTTCAAACACATATCATCGAAGTTCTTCTACACAAATGAGCTCTAGAAGAGAGGCAATACCGATATTCTGCAAATACGCTCAAGTAACAATCTGACATATTTATTCACAAAAGCGTTGCCGACATTAACATTCAAGAAGTTGATATATAAAATTGGAATGCGCTGCCTCAGAGATATTACATGCTGAAAGTAGAGTTTATCTCATCAGGGGGAGCATGTCATTAATAGGTCTACACACTGTACTTTTTTTTTTCCTTCCTCAGAAAAATATAGAGAAATGAAAAGAGAAAATTAAGAGACACTGTTATCAAACTTGTGTATTCTTCATTCTTCCTTGCAGCCTCTATTTATAGGCATATAGAAGTATAAGTTGCAAAGAGGTGGATGGAGAGGTCACTCATTATCTCATGCATTCACAACATACATTTATAAGGGGAAAAAAAAGTGAAGAGATCACCTACTAACTCATGCATTTAAAATATACATTTACAAGAAAGAAAGTGAGGAGATATGGTGGTCATCCACTATCTTATCCATTTACAACACTCCCCCTTGGATGTCCACCATTTATGAATATGCCTCATTAAAAATCTTGCCAATAAAACCTAGTGGGACAAAATCTGGACTAAAAAAAAAAGAGTACATATCCATATACATCCAGTGGGCGTGTGATAATGCCTCGTTAAAACCTTGCCAAGAAAAACCCAGTGGGATAAAAACTTGGAGGAAGGAAAAAAAAAAGTACAGTGTGTAGACCTATTAATGACATGCTCCCCCTGATGAGATAAACTCTACTTTCAGCATGTAATATCTCTGAGGCAGCGCATTCCAATTTTATATATCAACTTCTTGAATGTTAATGTCGGCAACGCTTTTGTGAATAAATATGTCAGATTGTTACTTGAGCGTATTTGCAGAATATCGGTATTGTCTCTCTTCTAGAGCTCATTTGTGTAGAAGAACTTCGATGATATGTGTTTGATCCTCTCCTTTAATGTAGCCTTCTGTAATTTGTGCAATACAAGTAGCATTATCTTGAAATAAAGTTATTGAAGCATCTTTTGTTGAAGACAATCTTCATGATTCTCGAATATGCTGGATCATAAATCTTAACCATATGCCTTTAAGACTTGCTTCATGGATTGCAAGGATTTCAGAGTGATTGGATGAAGTGGCTCAGGGATCTTCATATATATATGTATGTATATGTATGTATGTATGTATGTCTGTGTGTGTGTGTATGGGATCTTCATGTGCGTGTGTGTGTCATTATCTAATGACTCATATAAATATACTGTAACCACATTTATGAGGCGTATGCTTAGTCCTTCTAGAGCTATCAAAGTGATCAAATAGCGAAGAGGTACCATCCACAGAAAGTATGTTTATTCATAATCAATTCCAGGTTTCTACAGGAAACCTTGTGTTACAAGTCAAGTTTGGTATCTAACAGTTTCCTTATGTTCATTTATTTTTTGAATAAATGTTCACCTGTACCTTGCAGGCTTTATACTCTCACGCGTTTAGACTAAAGGTCTAAATACTTTATATTTTGCTAAAGAATCTAATTTTGCATGTATTACCTTTTTCATTTTGGCCAATCATGTCTACGTTGACACTCTTCAATGGTTTGTGGTTTAAGATCTTCATCACTTCCGGTGATTTTAAGTGCTACTATGAAGGCAAATATGTCATCAATAATAATATTATTTCTATTTCATATATCTCCAGTTGATATATAATTTATTGATATCTCCTTATTTTCATGTACTTGTATCTTTTCAGGGACTTTTTGTTTTTTGTCCATTAATTCTATTGTATGCTTTTATTGTATGTACTCTTCTGAAGTATCCATTTCTATTGCCTTCTTTTATTTTGTGGACTCTTCGGAAGTGTCAATTTCCATATTCAATTCATTTAGCCTTCTCTTTCATAAAATCGTGTCTTTTGCACTAACGGATCTTCCATACTTCAGGCATGTCTTAAACTCATATGCGATTGTATCCTTCAGGGACATTAATTTTTACTGGAATGTTACACTTTTTAGTTTAGAATCCTCGTTTACAAGACCTATAGCGAACGCATATGCAAATGCATTAGCAATAATTTACTTTCTATCTTAGCTTTCTCTTGTACTCATATAATTTAAAGAGATTTCTTCAGATGAATGCTCTTCTTTAGGTTATATGCCTTTTTCGGGCCTATTTCTTCATTAATTATAAACTAATCAAATATTTTCTCTTCAATAGTACTTTTTGAAAATTTATCTCTTTTGGGAATGTATACTTATAGTACTATTTTCTTTCAGAGATTTTTATTGTTTGAACCAATAGAACGATCATACTTCAGGCGTGCTTTTGAAGTATTATCAAGTTGTCCTACAAGGATATCAATCCGAGCTGGAGTATCTTCAGCCGGTATATGAGATTTTGTGTTAGTAAATACATCGGGTAACTGGTTTGAAATTTGTTTTGTAAACAAATAAACTTTTGAACTTCAAGTTCACATTGATTTGTATAAGGGTAAAGATGAGACAATGATGAACGTTCCATATAATTTAACGACGTTCTTCAGAAAGCGACACTTTTTCTCCCCCTAATGGCGGTAAAAGTATCTCATCAGAATGAAAATATGCAAAGCATGTCTTAAACATATCACTCATTATGGTTCAAGATATTTAATTATTGATGAGAATAAAATCCAATGTAAATTTCAATTGTGAGTAAGCTATACATAGACAGAATTTAGATAAAAGAATCTTCTGCTTCTTCAATGAATGATCATGTGAAATTTCAATTATTCGACGCATCATTGTTGACCTCGGGTGACCAAATCGGTGATGTTAATGCATAAACAATTTTGGATCATTGAATTTCGAGTTCATCATGACATTCAATTTTATTTCTCTTATTTTTGCAAAATATAATTTATATGAGAAAACTGAAAGTTTTTCTACTACATGCTTCTGACATGAGGCAATAGAAATTATATAAAGATATTATATCTCTCTATTATTCATAGTTTCAATATAAAACCAATTAAGACTTATATCTTAAAACTGAGTAGATTTCTTCTAAATCTGTTATAATACAATGCATGTTTGACATAATATTTGTTTTCCAAGTAGTGTTATTTTCTCTTCTAGAGTTTTCAATTAAATTTGCACTATCTGAAATTATATTGGCATTAGCTTTAACTAATTTTAAATTCAAGAGATATTTCTTATCCCGAAAAATGGTATGCGTCGTTGCACTATCAATCAGACAAGCATCTCCATCATACATCCTAGAATTTCTCAATATATTGAAATTTTTCATACTTCTTCTTATATATATGAATTCATACATGGTGTACAATCATATCAAGTATATCAAATTAAGCACAAATACATGTATTATTTGGAGAATACCTCAAATATGTATGTGTGTATCATTAATACACCAATATAACTCAAATATCGCATAAGCATGCACAAGATTGAATAAATTATTGATCTCATCAAATACAAATTTATAAAATATTTGATATAGCGCAAAAAAAAAACATATATGAATATGCATAATATGCACAAATACATTAATTCACATATGAATAAAAATGATAAAACCAATTAAAGCATGTACATATATGAGAATATTTGAATGGCTAAAACTAAATAAAGGTACATGAGAGATACTAACACATTCATACCATAAAAATATCATAAATACTCATTCAAAGTAAAAAAAAAAATCACACATATTTTATCATATTCAAATGTTTTACATATCACATACTTCTACATATGCTCAAATATCATATAACACCCCGTTCCCGGAATACGTAATTAGATATGTATTCAGATTTTTTTTCATCATATTTTTATTTACTTTTTGCAATTGTTTTTGTTTTAGATTATTTATGTGATGATTATTTATGCGATCGTTTTGTATTGGATCCGGATTCGTGGACTCAGAGTCAGCCCAGTGTGAACCAGGACCCGATCTTAGTGTATTACTCGATTTAGTCTTTTCGGTAACTAGATTTGATCGATTTTAGTTTCAAACACTGTTTTCTAATATTTTAGAATTTTCATGATTTTTTAGAATTTTCTAAATTATTTTAATAAAATCTCCAAAATCGCGATTGATCGATACCGCCGATTGATTCTTGGATTTTTAAATTGCAAACGGAGTCAAATTTCTAAAAACTACTTTCACATTTTTTTTTTCTTATAATAATATTTACCATCTTAATGCATTTTTTGAGATTTTTCTAAGTTTATCAAAATCCGGCCAGATTTAGTATCGACCAGTATCGTCGATAAATTTCAAGATTTTTAATTTAAAAATGGGATTGAATCTCTTGTATCTGATTTCACCATAATACTCAGTATAATATTCTTGATTTTTTAGAATTTTTGGGGAGTTGAGTGAGATACTTGATTTTGGGCGTTTCGGTACTTTTCTGAAAATTTTCCGTCTCCGCTACTAAACCCAGAGATTCCACCATTCAAATTATTTCTTCTTTTTTTCCAATTCTTTTTTTTCTTTTTCCTTTTCTTTTCCATTTTTCTTTTTTCCTTCCTTTTCCTTCTAACAACTTCGAAACACTTCTACTACATTCTACTACATTCTACCAAAATATCTTCTCCAAAATATCCTAACTCACTCATCACCCTCTCCAATCACCTAGGCCGGCCAAATCCACCTCACTCCTTCATCATTTCACAAAAAAGCACTAACCCTAATCTTTTCCCTTCTTCTTTAAACTCCAACTCTAAAACACCTCCATTTCATTATCCTTTTACCTTTATTCCTCCATCAAAACCTCATAACCACCAACTCCTCCTTTATCTTCACTACAACTACAACAACACCTACAACACTTCACTATCATCTTCTTTCTCCTCCATCTCCATTTATTCCACTACAAACTCCAAAACTCTACCATACTAATCCATCTCCATTTCCATCTCCTAAAACCTGTCACCACCACCAAATCTCTCCACAAAAACACCACCGCCCCTCCACCTCCTAGGCTGACCACTACTCTAAGCTCAAGGCCGACCATCCCATCTCTGGCGACCACTCCGGCGACTACTCTAACGACAACACCAACATCTTCACCAACATCAACATCTCCACCACTACAACTCCTTCACCACCACCTCTTCTATTTCCCGCCCCATCACCACCATCTCCACTCTCACAACCACAACACTATCTCCATCACCCCTATTTCAACCAATAACATCACCATTATCTTCACCTCCTTCAACTTCCTTTTCATTCCTTCCTCAAAATCCAACTCCTCCATTCCACCAACTACAAACACCATTACCACCCTCTTCTATTCTCCTTCTCTCTTCCCTAGGCCCGCCACTCCTTTGACCTCCCTAGGGGATAGTGCACCTCCCTATGGCCGGCGGCCACCAAGGGGCTAAACACCCTCTCCTTCTCTCGCTTCGGGTATTTCCTCGCTCAGGAGCTCGGGCGCACGGAGTTTTCGAATTTATGTTTTAGGTGAGTGATTTTTCTCGCATAATTGGGCTTGTATTAAATTTTTGTATTTTGTTGTATCTTGTATCAGTCTGGTGTGATTGTATGGGTGTGGGTGTGTTGTACTCTGTGGACATGTCTTGACTTGTATTGGACTAATGTACTTGTAACGCCCCGATCCGGCGGGTACGGAGACGTTACTGCGACGTATATACGCAGGTCAGAAATACCCTCACGTATATACGCTAAGCATCAGTACAGGCAAGAATCAGAGTACGGAAGCAAGTAATGCATTATACATTCCAACATATGAGTACAATTACAAAGTTATCACCAGAGGTGATCCAATATTATATGAATATTACATCACTGATATGCGCAATTGCGAGATTACAAAGAGATGTACAAGTATGAACAGTACACAGGCACTCACGAGTTTACAAAAGGAAAACTCGAGAGGCACACAGGGGGGCCCTGGAAGGATAGAGCTCTGGATGATCTGCTGGAGATCCACGCTACCGCTGCGCATTACAGGTCAGCAACTGGGATTCTACAAGCTCCAAGCTCCGACATGCTCCAAGCTCCAGGACCTGGACATGAGGATCCAGGGGAGTCAGATGAAACTCCCCAGGCGAGTGGTGATACAAAAGCCAGATGGCGTGCTGAGATAAGCATATATGTATCGATAAAACCGAATCATAATCATACATTGAAAACCGTGTCGTGAGCAGAAGCATGCAGGAGAAAGTAGACATGATAAGTGATATCAAGCAGGAAGTACTCGTGGTATGATAAGACAAGATCAGGAGACTGGTGGAATAGGATACAAGTGGTAAAGCAGGGTATGAGCAGCAAATATAATAATAACCATAAAACCAGAAATCCGATGTAAAACCCGATGAAAGCAAACTCGGCAAAGCATACAACTGATCCATGGTTGGCATCTTTTATTATTATTATTACTCGTCTTACCCTGATGTCTAGATATGTGAACTAGCGTCCCAGCACACATATATCCACATCCGAGTAAAGCAAGGTTGTTATTGGAAACCAGCGGGGGTATCAACGAACTATGTTTACAGTGGGTCCCGTACATGCCCGGGACCACGACCCAGGACGTTCCATCGCTGGTGTATGGAACCGGCCGCAAGGCCTACAGGAGGGTCTTATAGAATGCCCTTATCAAGATGGTACCAAGAAGGAGGGAGCCAGCACTCCCCTCGGTCGCCTGGAGGCCCACAGGTCAGACCGGAAGTTTTAGTTGCACAACATGCCTAGTACCACTATAAACACGAACACATATTGATAGCCGCAAGTTTCCCCCGACCCAATGTAAGTTGTCCAGTTTTTATGATTTATTATGTAGTTATCAAATTTACGGGAATAGCAGGTACAAGACATGATCAGGAGTTCAGGAGTACGTGAGTACTATAAATTCAGGTCACTGTATATAGAATACAGGATAACAAGTACAAGATTCAAGTCACTGCATGAAATGCAGGATAACAAGTATAGTATTCCCGTAAATGAGATAATCACAGGTCAAGTATTAATATGTCAAGAGGCAAGTACATCATGCCGGGTGTCAAGTGATAGCATGACAGGAGGATGATATTTGGCAGGTAACAAGTCATGTCAAGAGGTTGATAATAATCCGGTGGCAAGTCATATCATAACAAGGGGCCTTGCCAAGTAGTATCATGTCATGGTGTCAGGTGATAACACAACAGTTGTCAGGTGGTACAAACAGGAGTTAAATAGTAGCATGTATAAAGCATGTCAAGTGTTAACATGTCAGGTAAGAACATGGCATGTGGTAGAATAGTAGCTGAGCACAATCAAGCGGAGCTGAGCAAGCTGGAGTGTACAGACAGCAAACAGTATTTAACACTGGAGCGTCTGGCATGATTACTGGGACAACTCGGCTTAAGGTGCGAGTAGGAATTCCGGCAGCATCTCGCCTAGACGAATCTAGTGGTAAAGTGCTGAACGCTGATCATGATAACCAGGCGGAGTTGAACAAGCTGGAGGCACAGGCAGCGAACAGAGTTTAGACACTAATGCGCTCTGCGAGGTTACCGGGACAACTCGGTTTAAGATACGAGTAGAAAATCCGACAGCATCTCGCCTAAACGAATTTAGTGAATAAAGCGCTGAGCGCTAAGTATGCTCACCAGACGGAGCTGAGAAACCTGACGATCCCAATCACGTCTCTTTCGAGATAGTGAGAGACGGAGGCTGAATGAGAAACCTGACGATCCCAATCACGCCTCATTCGAGATAGTGAGGGACCGGAGGCTGAAGGGTCCGGAAGCCAAGTACGCTCGGGGTTTAAGCGCACTCTCAGTGACTACTAGCCATCCCAGGAGTGGGCAGAAACCCAGAGTCCAACGACCACGAAGGGTCGGCCACGCATGGTATAAAGCAGTAAAATACATCACAGGCATGGTATGTATGTAAGAATGAAACTACCCTAATACAAGCATTCGTCACAGAGCAATACATGTCCAGTCATTGGCACTCGGCCATACACAAATACAGGGACTCAGCCCAAAACAAAGTACATAAAAACATGAAATAAAATACATGTCGACCCGACGAAGCGGGGAAACCCAAATGGAGGCGAGAGCGAGGACACTCGCCTAAATCACCGGAAAGGCCGAAAACTCTGAAATCCATGGAACTCGCGCACGCGCCATAAAATAATATATAATTATGAAGAGAGAGAAAGTGAAGAGGAGAGAGAAAGAGTTAGAGAGAGAAACCTAGAGAGAGAAAGGGACACAGGGAGACGCGGGCTTATGAGAGTGAAACGCGGGGGTCGCAGACGCGGGAGTCGCGTCGCGGGAATAGCAGACGCGGTAATCACAGACTCGGGAGTCGCGTCGCGAAGATGCCACAAACGCGGGGTTCGAGACCCGCGTTCAAATCAGGACGCGAGGAGAACGCGGACGCGGTCGTGGGTTCTGCATCGCGTTAGCACGAGGAGATCACAGACGCGGGTATTAGCTCCGCGTCGTGTCGATACAATAACGCGAAGGCCGCGTTAAAGAGGATGTCAAGATCGCGAAGACTCGCGTCAAGGATTGCCCGGACGCGGGGGTGAGATCCGCGTCAAAATAACAGAGAGGAGAGAAAAAGTTCAGGAGAGAGAGATTGAATCAGGAGAGAGAGAGATTGAATTAGGGGAGAGAGAGAGGATAGGAGAGAGAGAGAGAATTCAGGAGAGAGAAAGAGAGGGAGAGAGAGAGAACAGGAGTGAGAGAGGGAGCATGAGAGAGAAACAGAAAGAAGGGGGGCTGTTCCCCCCCCCCCCCCCGCTCACACACAGCGCCCCCTCTGGGGGCGCTCGGCCTGGCCGCCGGCCAGGCGGCGGCGCCAGGCGGCGCCGGCCGCCGGCAGGGGGAGTGGCGCCGGCCACTCCCCAGGAGAGAGGGGGAGAAAGAGGGGGTTGTTGCCCCTCAGCAGAGAGAAAGAGAGGGGGGCTTGCCCCCCTCTCAGCCCACCACAGGCCAGGCCGGGCCTGGCCTGGCCTGGCGCCCCTCCCTGGCTGCGGCCAGGGGGCGCGGAGGCTGCGCCGGCCAGGGGAGGCCGGTGCAGACAGGGGTGGCCTCCGGCCACCCCCAAAGAGAGAGAAGGGAGGGGGCTGCTGCCCCCTCCACACCAGCGCACAGGGGGGGCCGCCCCCCAGGCGGCCCCCCCGGCCGCGCCCAAGGCCGCCGGCGTCGCGCCGGCAGCGGTCTGCCCACGCCGGGGCGCCGGAGGAGGGAGGAGGTCGGCGGTGATGGTGGTTGCCGTGGCCGAATCATGGAGGAGGAAGAGAGAGAAGGAAGTTGGGGAATTGATATGTGGAGAAGAAAGAGAAAGAGATAGAGAGAGAGAATTGAGGGAGATATTGGGAAGTGAAGTGAGAGAGAGGGAGAATTTGGGAAAGAAAGAGGAGGAGGCGACGGTCGCTGGCCAGGGGAAGGAGAAGAAAGAAAAAGGGAAATAAAAGGAAAAAGAAAAAGAGGAAAGGATAAAGAGAAGGAAAGGAAAAAAGAAAAGAAAAAGAAAAAGAAAAAGAAAAAGAAAAGGGAGAATGATTTGATGGATGGATGGGAGAGGGATGGGGTGTGGTGGTGTCGCCCACGTGAAGGGGAGTGGGCTGAAGTCAGTTGGAGGGAAAAAGAAAAGGAAGGAAAGAAAGAAAGAAAGAAAAGATTAAATAATAATATTATAATATGGCCGCGAAATATCGACTGTTCCAGAAAAATCCCCAAAAATACCCAGAGGTAGAAAACGTCATCCTGAAGAATAATATGAAATCAGTTTTCAGAAATAAAATTCCGTTTTCAAATTAAAATCCGGAAGTCAACCGCCGATACCGGTCTACACCAGGTCGGCCGGATTTTGATAAATTCTGAAAAATTCCAGAAAATGTATTAAAGAATAAAATATGATTTTAAGAAGTAAAGTGAAAGCGGAATTTAGAAATTCAACCCCGATTGTAAACTAAAAATCCTGGAATCAACCAGCGATACTGGCCGATACCAAATCCGGTGGAATTTTCATAAATTCATAAAATCCTCAGAAAAAGTATTTAGATAGGAAATGTGGTTTTAAGAAATAATGTAAAAAGGCACTTCTAGTAATTCCAATCGGTTTATAAATTAAAAATCCGGGAGTCGGTCAGCGGCACTGGTCGACACCGGTTTTGAAGATTTTCAACTTAATTCAGGAAAATTCCAGAAAATCATAGAAAATCTAAAATATTGAAAAATGATATCTAAAACTAAAATCGGTCAAATCTAAATACCAGAAAGACCAAATCGAGTAATACCCTAGGATCGGGTCCTCGGTTCAGACTGGGCTGACTCCGAGTCCGTGAATCCGGATCCAAGACAAAACGATCATAAAAATAATTCATAATACAAAACAAATACAGGAAGTAAATCGAAAAATACGATCGAAAAATCCGAATACGCAACTAAGTACGTATTCTGGGAGCGGGGTGTTACAATCCATCCACCTTACAAAAAATTGCGTCCTCGCAATTTCGATAAGGAGTAAATTGAACACAAGGAGGACAAGGACGGGAATTATACCAATTATGATATGAAGCACTATAGGTAGGGCTCTCAAGTTGACTGAACAATAATCAGAATATAGACATTCTCTGCTCTTCCGGCTGTATAAATCTTCGAACAATGCCGAATAATACTGACTGATAACACAGCTTAGCAATAGAATTCCAGCTGTACTGCATACTTAGTATCACTCTGAGAATGAGCCAGAACACCAAAGATAAAGAAAACCCTGATAGTCCTGAGCATAATAAAGAAGACCGATAATTGAGAATTCTGAATACCAGGCATCAATCACTCTGAAAGATATAGCCGAGAATAAAGAATAACCGCAGAAAATCTCGAATACCATCTTCTGAAAGATAACCCGATAGCAGATCCATTCTGAGAATACCCGAACTTCATAGAGTTGGCCGAAGAGATCACATCATAGCTTCGCTCAGAACCAGCCGCTACCTCTCTAGTCTATTCATATCTTAAGTTGGTATAAAGGCTTCGAAAAACCAAAACAGGGGAGAGGTGGAAGGGATTAGGAATCAAAGGAAGGATGATCAAGAATAGATAACTTTGTACTTGTAGTTGGAGTGTATAACTAAGACTCAAGCATTCCAGTTGCAAATTTCTTTACCATTAATTTGCCATCTGGATGTACTGAGGATGTAGAGCCTAGGCTCTGATACCACCCTGTAACGCCCCGATCCGGCGGGTACGGAGACGTTACTGCGAAGTATATACGCAGGTCAGAAATACCCTCACGTATATACGCTAAGCATCAGTACAGGCAAGAATCAGAGTACGGAAGCAAGTGGTGCATTATACATTCCAACATATGAGTACAATTACAAAGTTATCACTAGAGGTGATCCAATATTACATGATATTACATCACTGATATGCGCAATTGCGAGATTACAAAGAGATGTACAAGTATGAACAGTACACAGGCACTCACGAGTTTACAAAAGGAAAACTCGAGAGGCACACAGGGGGGCCTGGAAGGATAGAGCTCTGGATGATCTGCTGGAGATCCACGCTACCGCTGCGCATTACAGGTCAGCAACTGGGATTCTACAAGCTCCAAGCTCCGACATGCTCCAAGCTCCAGGACCTGGACATGAGGATCCAGGGGAGTCAGATGAAACTCCCCAGGCGAGTGGTGATACAAAAGCCAGATGGCGTGCTGAGATAAGCATATGTGTATCGATAAAACCGAATCATAATCATACATTGAAAACCGTGTCGTGAGCAGAAGCATGCAGGAGAAAGTAGACATGATAAGTGATATCAAGCAGGAAGTACTCGTGGTATGATAAGACAAGATCAGGAGACTGGTGGATAGGATACAAGTGGTAAAGCAGGGTATGAGCAGCAAATATAATAATAACCATAAAACCGGAAATCCGATGTAAAACCCGATGAAAGCAAACTCGGTAAAGCATACAACTGATCCATGGTTGGCATCTTTTATTATTATTATTACTCGTCTTACCCTGATGTCTAGATATGTGAACTAGCGTCCCAGCACACATATATCCACATCCGAGTAAAGCAAGGTTGTTATTGGAAACCAGCGGGGGTATCAACGAACTATGTTTACAGTGGGTCCCGTACATTCCCGGGACCACGACCCAGGACGTTCCATCGCTGATGTATGGAACCGGCCGCAAGGCCTACAGGAGGGTCTTATAGAATGCCCTTATCAAGATGGTACCAAGAAGGAGGGAGCCAGCACTCCCCTCGGTCGCCTGGAGGCCCACAGGTCAGACCGGAAGTTTTAGTTGCACAACATGCCTAGTACCACTGTAAACACGAACACATATTGATAGCCGCAAGTTTCCCCCGACCCAATGTAAGTTGTCCAGTTTTTATGATTTATTATGTAGTTATCAAATTTACGGGAATAGCAGGTACAAGACATGATCAGGAGTTCAGGAGTACGTGAGTACTATAAATTCAGGTCACTGTATATAGAATACAGGATAACAAGTACAAGATTCAAGTTACTGCATGAAATGCAGGATAACAAGTATAGTATTCCGTAAATGAGATAATCACAGGTCAAGTATTAATATGTCAAGAGGCAAGTACATCATGCCGGGTGTCAAGTGATAGCATGACAGGAGGATGATATTGGCAGGTAACAAGTCATGTCAAGAGGTTGATAATAATCCGGTGGCAAGTCATATCATAACAAGGGGCCTTGCCAAGTAGTATCATGTCATGGTGTCAGGTGATAACACAACAGTTGTCAGGTGGTACAAACAGGAGTTAAATAGTAGCATGTATAAAGCATGTCAAGTGTTAACATGTCAAGTAAGAACAGGGCATGTGGTAGAATAGTAGCTGAGCACAATCAAGCGGAGCTGAGCAAGCTGGAGTGTACAGACAGCAAACAGTATTTAACACTGGAGCGTCTGGCATGATTACCGGGACAACTCGGCTTAAGGTGCGAGTAAGAATTCCGGCAGCATCTCGCCTAGACGAATCTAGTGGTAAAGTGCTGAACGCTGATCATGATAACCAGGCGGAGCTGAACAAGCTGGAGGCACAGGCAGCGAACAGAGTTTAGACACTAATGCGCTCTGCGAGGTTACCGGGACAACTCGGTTTAAGATACGAGTAGAAAATCCGGCAGCATCTCGCCTAAACGAATTTAGTGAATAAAGCGCTGAGCGCTAAGTATGCTCACCAGACGGAGCTGAGAAACCTGACGATCCCAATCACATCTCTTTCGAGATAGTGAGAGACCAGAGGCTGAATGAGAAACCTGACGATTCCAATCACGCCTCTTTCGAGATAGTGAGGGACCGGAGGCTGAAGGGTCCGGAAGCCAAGTACGCTCGGGGTTTAAGCGCACTCTCGGTGACTACTAGCCATCCCAGGAGTGGGCAGAAACCCAGAGTCCAACGACCACGAAGGGTCGGCCACGCATGGTATAAAGCAGTAAAATACATCACAGGCATGGTATGTATACAAGAATGAAACTACCCTAATACAAGCATTCGTCACAGAGCAATACATGTCCAGTCATTGGCACTCGGCCATACACAAATACAGGGACTCAGCCCAAAACAAAGTACATAAAAACATGAAATAAAATACATGTCGACCCGACGAAGCGGGGAAACCCAAATGGAGGCGAGAGCGAGGACACTCGCCTAAATCACCGGAAAGGCCGAAAACTCTGAAATCCATGGAACTCGCGCACGCGCCATAAAATAATATATAATTATGAAGAGAGAGAAAGTGAAGAGGAGAGAGAAAGAGTTAGAGAGAGAAACCTAGAGAGAGAAAGGGACACAGGGAGACGCGGGCTTATGAGAGTGAGATGCGGGGGTCGCAGACGCGGGAGTCGCGTCGCGGGAATAGCAAACGCGGTAATCACAGACGCGGGAGTCGCGTCGCGAAGATGCCACAAACGCGGGGTTCGAGACCCGCGTTCAAATCAGGACGCGAGGAGAACGCGGACGCGGTCGTGGGTTCCGCATCGCGTTAGCACGAGGAGATCACAGACGCGGGTATTAGCTCCGCGTCGTGTCGATACAATAACGCGAAGGCCGCGTTAAAGAGGATGTCAAGATCGCGAAGACTCGCGTCAAGGATTGCCCGGACGCGGGGGTGAGATCCGCGTCAAAATAACAGAGAGGAGAGAAAAAGTTCAGGAGAGAGAGATTGAATCAGGAGAGAGAGAGAGAGATTGAATTAGGGGAGAGAGAGAGAGGATAGGAGAGAGAGAATTCAGGAGAGAGAAAGAGAGGGGGAGAGAGAACAGGAGTGAGAGAGGGAGCAGGAGAGAGAAACAGAAAGAAAGAGGGCTGTTGCCCCCCCCCCCCCCGCTCACACACAGCGCCCCCTCTGGGGGCGCTCGGCCTGGCCGCCGGCCAGGCGGCGGCGCCGGGCGGCGCCGGCCGCCGGCAGGGGGAGTGGCGCCGGCCACTCCCCAGGAGAGAGGGGGAGAAAGAGGGGGCTGTTGCCCCCTCAGCAGAGAGAAAGAGAGGGGGGCTTGCCCCCCTCTCAGCCCACCACAGGCCAGGCCGGGCCTGGCCTGGCCTGGCGCCCCTCCCTGGCTGCGGCCAGGGGGGCGCGGAGGCTGCGCCGGCCAGGGGAGGCCGGCGCAGACAGGGGTGGCCTCCGGCCACCCCAAAAAGAGAGAAGGGAGGGGGCTGCTGCCCCCTCCACACCAGCGCACAGGGGGGCCAGGCGGCCCCCCCGGCCGCGCCCAAGGCCGCCGGCGGCGGTCTGCCCACGCCGGGGCGCCGGAGGAGGGAGGAGGTCGGCGGTGATGGTGGTTGCCGTGGCCGAATCATGGAGGAGGAAGAGAGAGAAGGAAGTTGGGGAAATTGATATGTGGAGAAGAAAGAGAAAGAGATAGAGAGAGAGAATTGAGGGAGAAATTGGGAAGTGAAGTGAGAGAGAGGGAGAATTTGGGGAAGAAAGAGGAGGAGGCGACGGTCGCTGGCCAGGGGAAGGAGAAGAAAGAAAAAGGAAAATAAAGGAAAAAGAAAAAGAGGAAAGGATAAAGAGAAGGAAAGGAAAAAAGAAAAAGAAAAAGAAAAAGAAAAAGAAGAGGGAGAATGATTTGATGGATGGATGGGAGAGGGATGGGGTGTGGTGGTGTCGCCCACGTGGAGGGGAGTGGGCTGAAGTCAGTTGGAGGGAAAAAGAAAAGGAAGGAAAGAAAGAAAGAAAGAAAAGATTAAATAATAATATTATAATATGGCCGCGAAATATCGACTGTTTCAGAAAAATCCCCAAAAATACCCAGAAGTAGAAAACGTCATCCTAAAGAATAATATGAAATCGGTTTTCAGAAATAAAATCCCGTTTTCAAATTAAAAATCCGGAAGTCAACCGCCGATACGGTCTACACCGGGTCGGCCGGATTTTGATAAATTCTGAAAAATCCTAGAAAATGTATTAAAGAATAAAATATGATTTTAAGAAGTAAAGTGAAAGCGGAATTTAGAAATTCAATCCCGATTGTAAACTAAAAATCCTGGAATCAACCAGCGATACTGGCCGATACCGAATCCGGTGGAATTTTCATAAATTCATAAAATCCTCAGAAAAAGTATTTAGATAGGAAATGTGGTTTTAAGAAATAATGTAAAAAGGCACTTCTAGTAATTCCAATCGGTTTATAAATTAAAAATCCGGGAGTCGGTCAGCGGCACTGGTCGACACCGGTTTTGAAGATTTTCAACTTAATTCAGGAAAATTCCAGAAAATCATAGAAAATCTAAAATATTGAAAAATGATATCTAAAACTAAAATCGGTCAAATCTAAATACCAGAAAGACCAAATCGAGTAATACCCTAGGATCGGGTCCTCGGTTCAGACTGGGCTGACTCCGAGTCCGTGAATCCGGATCCAAGACAAAACGATCATAGAAATAATTCATAATACAAAACAAATACAGGAAGTAAATCGAAAAATACGATCGAAAAATCCGAATACGCAACTAAGTACGTATTCTGGGAGCGGGGTGTTACAGTACTATAATGCTTGTAATAGTATAAATGACATCATATTTATGCATGTGCGGTACTAACAGTGCAGATACCCATGTACCGACTCTGGGTTTCTGCCCACTCCTACGCTAGCTACCCAATTGGTTTTAGGCTTTACACCCTTATGCGTTTCATGGTAGCTACCAAGAATGCGCCTAGACCCCTAGCGTACTCTAGCCCTCAGGCTCTCGCCCACTTCCTGAAAAAGAAGTGCGCTTAGACCGTCAGGTCTCTCATGCTCCACCTGGTAGGCATGCTTAACGCTCAGCGCTTTACCACTAGATTTATCTAGGCGAAACTCTGCCAGATTTTAGACTCGTCTTTTAAGCCGAGTCATTCCAGTAGCTCCGTCAAGCGCTCTAGTAATTAAACACTGTTTGATGTACGTGCCTCCAGCTTACTTAGCCCCGCTTGGATGTTCGTTTGCTTGCTAATTGCCTGCTCGCCAGTTTATCTGTTCTTCTATTATGCCTGGAAGAGTTTGAAATCTTATTTATACTGTGTTTTTCTGAGACTGCATGGTTTTTTGGTATTCGTACCGATCTCTTATATCGGTATTGTTTTCTTGTATTACTTGTCATGCTTTAACTTGATGTGCTATCATTTACCATGTTGTTTCTTGTCACCTACCTGATATCACCACTGTCATGCTATCACCTGATCATGCTACAACTTGTCACCGCCCCTGTTATGATATCACTTATCACCTGCCATGTGTCATCTTAATATTTGACCTGTGATTATCACATTTACAGGAATTCTATACCTGTTATCCTGTATTAAATACGGTGACCTATTATCCTGTATTTTTTATATATATATATATATATATTATATATATATATATATATATATATATATATATATATATATATATATATATATATACAGTGACCTGAATCTATAGTGCTCATGTACTCTTATACTCCTGAATTTCTTATCATCTCTTGATCTAGCTATTCCTGTAAATTGATAATTACATAATAAATCATAAAATATCAACTTATATCAAGTAAGGGGAAAATTGATGGACTTCAATTGTGGTTTTGTTTACAATAATATAGGGATGTTGTGAAACTAAAATCTTGAGGTTCTACCTGTGGGCCCTAGGTGTTCCGGGCAGGGTAGTTCTTACACCTCAGCTATTGTAATATATTCATCAAGAGTGATTAGTGGCACGGGCCTGACTACATGTCAGGTTATTAGGTCATTGTTCCGGATAGGCACGGAACCCATTGTAAACATAATTCATGTGTCTCATCATCAGTTTCCAATAACAATCTGCTTTACTCAGATGTGTATATATGTGTGCTGGGACGCTAGTCCACATGCCTAGACATCTGAGTAGGACAAGCTATAATAATAAAGATGCCAAGTAATAATTTGTTATGTGTTTTACAATTCAGGTTAAATGGACTTAGTTTACGATGACATGAGATATATGGTATATAGATGAGGGTTTCCTTATCTGGATTATTACTTCGGTGTACTTAATCTCATGAAGCCGTAAATTAGGATTGTACTGCTGGTTTTTCCGTATTCGCTTTCATCGGATTTTACTTTAGATTTCTGGTTTTGTTATTATTATTATATTATATATGTATTCATCTTGCCTTACTGTTGGTGTTCTATTCCTCTAATCTCCTGTTCTTATCATATTATACCATGCATGTTCCCTGTTTGACATCATTTTCTATATCTCTACCTGCTCCTGTATGCCTGTGCTCACGACATGATTTTCAATACATGCTCTTTTGATTCAGATTTATCAATACACGCGTGATTGTCCCTGCATGCCACTTAGCCTTCACCACAACACTCGTTGGGAGTTTCTGACTCACCTGGATCCTCATGTCCAGGAGCTTGTGCCGGTTGCTGATCAGAAATGCGCAATTGTAGCGAGGATCATAGGCAGACCATCTGAGGCCCAATCCTTCCAGGCCCCCTGCTCGGCTATCAAGTTTCCCTTTCATGACTCGTGAGTGCCTTTTATACTGTTCATACTTGTCTATCTCTTTGTATTTCGCAATTACGACTATCGGTGATATAATATTCTTATAATATTATGTCACATCTTTTGATAACTTTGCAATTGTACTCATAGTTAGAATGTATAATGCACCACATATTTCGAACTCTGATTCTTTCCTGTACTGATGCTTAGCGTATATATGTGAGGGTATTTTCGACCTACATATATATGTCACAGTAACGTCTCCGCACCACATATCAAGCGTGCACAAATAATACAACTAGTATCCAAGCATATATATGAATCATTAATAGCGAACATATGCTTAATATTGAAAATATTAACTTGAACTCATTCATGTGAATACTTTTTAAAAAGAATTTATGAATGAATGAGCTGAACATAAGCATATAAGTATATTAAAATTAAAGAGTTACAAATTATTACATGAATGTAGCAAATCATAACTCAAGTAGTTTGTACAATCTAATTTAAGAAGGATATGGCCAATAAATATACTCTACTGGCATGTAGACTAAATCTGTTACTTCTTTTGAGTTTTAGCTATGCATGAATATACGTATAATAGATTCATAAGAACATAAGAAAAATATCTCAAAGTAGAATTAACCATCAATATACAACAATAATCAATAACTTCATCATCAAATCTATCAGATGTCAATGTGATAATCATGCATCATTAAAAAAATCATAAATTAAATAAGAGAAGATCACATAAAAATCATGAAACTTCACATAAAATATGATAACAAATGTAACATAAAGTTTTCTTTAGAAACTTATAAAACTATCATATCCAAGAATGAGCATGTGCTAATTACCTTAAAATGTGATAAAGATATCCATTGACTTATTTTGTTGATCACCAGAAATATCATCAAAATCAATGAAGTTTATTTCTTTTCTTTCTTTTTTTTTAGTCTTAATAGATGTTTGATATAAGCCAACAATGTGTCTTGCAGTATGACAGGCACTAGACCAATGACTTTTTATATCACACTTACAGCAGGCTTCATCATTTTTTTCAAAATTAACTTGCAACCTTTTTTTCTTTTCCTTGATTTTCCCCATTATTGTTTCACTTCTAGTGGCAGGACGTGGTTCTCTTGTTTTAATCATGATTATGACCACCTCGATTTTTAAAAGTTAAATTGATCATGATCATGATCACGAGCACGCGCAAAATTACTTGCATTCGCTTCAGAGATTGATGTACTTGCATTCATTTCAGGAAATAAAGCACTCACATTCACTTCAGGGAATAGTTTGAGCCAGTTGGATGAGATTGATGTTTTTTTTTAAAAGCTAATTATTTTGTCCAGCAACCAGAAGGCATGAAATATACTGAAAAGATTTGTTAAATCTTTATGGTATTACTGCTGCAGGAACATATTGGATACATGAAAAGTGGTGGTAAAAAATTTAACTTTATAATTAATTCTAAGATGTTCAAATAAGAAATCAAATAGAAAGATATATATTCGAAACTACAAATTTTGAGTCCTATTAATTTAGGGCTTTAGGCTCTAAAATTATGTCTTAATTTAGAACTTCGGGTTCTATAATATTTTAAAACTTCAGCTTTAAATCTCTAAATTGTGAACTTCAAGTTCAAATCTTTAAGTTATGGGCTTCAGGTTCATATATGAACACAATAAAATGTTAGACATATGATAGAAACAAATTATATTTGAAACCATAATATAGACCTTACAAGTTAGAGACAAGCACGGTTAGAGCACTATAAACTTCAAGTTATATCTACACGTTCAAATATTAGTAAGACAATTGGATCAAATAAAATAAAAAAAATAAGGAGAATAAGTATACCAAGCTGAGACCCGCAACTATGCGAGTACCTCAGTTGAGAACAAGAAAATCATACTGATAACGTATTATAAGCTAAGAAAAATATAGAAAATGAGAGGAGAAAACTAAGAGAAATTGTTCTTAAACTTGTGTATTCTTTATTCTTCCTTGTCGCCTCTATTTATAAGCATATAGAAACATCGGTTACAAAGAGGAGGATGAAAAGTCCACCCACTATCTCATGCATTCACAACATGCATTTATAAAGAAGAAGGTGAAGATGTCACCAACTCACTCATGCATTCACAACATGCATTTATAAAGAAGAAGGTGAAGAGGTATGGTGATTATTCACTATAATATAATGCATCTTTGACGTAAAATTTGTTCCTCCATGTACTGTTACATTTGCTTTTTCAGAGTTTTCAATTAAATTTGCTCTATATGAAATTGTATTGATGCATTTACTGACACAAAAAACGTAACAAAAATCTAATATACCGACTGAAAATACTTCAGCTCAGATTGATATCTTTAAAAAACAGCTTGATTGTATTTTAAAAATACGCCTAAAGTGTGGACATCATGTTGGTTCAAAACATAAAAATCCCCAAAAGAAAAAGAATGCTAGAAGTACATAATAAAAACAATGCTCATTTACATTGTATCCTTACATCCAAATGAAGGATACGAGAGAACGGGAAGTCCCCACTGGCATGAGAAGTTGATACGGACAAACCACCTCTTGGAGCTTCATTCTGTTCAGTATCTCACCACGGAGTTTGAAGACCCATTTTGGCAGTAAGACGGTAGAGATACAACACGACTTCAATCTCTTGGATGATGATCGAAGATAAACTGCTCCACCGTTCACCTTTCTCGACCATCTGCCTCCGATATCTGAAGCGGTGTCGATTTCGCCCTGAAATCTCTGATAATCTTGCAAGCCCATGAGAAGAGAAGCTCGAGGAGGATGCATAGCAGCAACAACTGGAAGAAGATGAAGCACAAATAGTGAGAAACAGAGAGTGAACTTGTGAGAGACCAGTCACATGGAAGAATCATTATGCTAGTGCAAGAAGAAACAATATGGACAATGGTTGTCTAGACTCTTATTCCCTTCTTAGCCACATGGCTAACATGAGTGTAGTTTGCAAACATAGCCAATAATGGATTCATTAAATCTATCTGATGTAATACCAACCTGGATCGCAATCACCTTCAAATCGTAACCAAAATTTAAATTGAGGATAAGATAAGATTTTGGGTTTCCACCCCTTACGCGGGCTTCCACCCTAAAACTCGAGAGCAAATAAACTCAGGAATTTAACTAGATATTTTGAGGAAAGTTTTAATCATTCAATAATCCAATGCAATAGTCTGTGGGGCCTTATATAGGCTTTACAAAAGAGGACTACTGGGAAATAACCGATGTGGTACTAAACGCCTACAAAGGAACACAAATAAAGTTAAACATCTACTACAAATAAAACTGAAATAAAATACAAAATCCTCTAAATAAGTTAAGGCATGAAAAGATAAATGGAACTGCGTGATGTCCTCATCAATTCCCTCGGGGTGGGAGAAACTCGACCCTGTCGAGTGAGGACTCTCCTCACGAAGCATCTCAATCGGGCCAAGGTGGTGGTCGTGGCAGCAGCATGGGTACATCATGTTGAGACCATGGTGGCGGAGGAGGAGCTGGTCTCCATGACGGATCGGTTGTGGAAGATAGCAGCACGATCAAGGCACAGAGAGTAGAGCGAGACGCATCATCCTGGCTGAAGACGGAGCTGATACAGGATCCCACGAGCTACCCAACTCGTAAGCAATGTACGCAATCCTCTTCAGAGTCATTTCGAAATCTTTACGCCAAGCGTGCAACTTTCTCGTGGCCTCAGAGTGACTCGTAATCATCACCCTATTATCAACTGTAAATTCCTGCAAAATACTATATGTGTATGCAGCAGATTTGTAGGTGTTATTGCCAATTGCTATCAGCCTAGTGATATCATCAATATGTGCAACAGGCAGATGCAATGCAGTAGGTATTCTAAGCATAACTCCTAACGATGGGAGAATGAGAGATATAATATGCCTAGGACACACATTTAACGATGGAGGTACACGGGACTCGAACACAAACTCTAAACAACCCGAAAAAGAAGTATTAGAAACCATTTGCTGGACCTTGGCAAGAAATTCAGGTGACTCCCTAAAAGATGAATTGACAGGAATAACCATAAAATTAGGTTCAACACAAGGAGACTCGAATGGCTGGTTTGACACAGTGGGTATATTAGGCTCAACTATCTCGTCCACGTCATCATTGGCACTATCAGAAGACATGTGAATTTCATCAATAATCTGTGTGACAGAATCAACTGCTATGTCTTCAATTATGTTAACAGTTTTAGAAGAAACTTGGACATCCTCAACAGTCTTCGAGTTGTCAACTTCATCAGTGGGCACAGTTCTAATATGTTGACTCTCCGAGGGGCACTGATAATTATAATGTCCATAGCCCTTACATTTAGAACATCTGACCTTGGCATTGACTAGCATTTTGAAAGTCAAGTCCAATCTTAATGCAACATCAAAGCATCTTCAACAGTGTCTAAGTCATAGGGGCCAGTAATCATAGCACATTTTATTTTAGGTCGTAAACCCCAAACAAATCTAGTTACAGTCTCAGAAGGGTGCTCTCTCACTTTACTACGATGGGTTACGTCCTTAAATATGGCAATGTAATCAAGAACGGACATATGACCCTGATGGAGATTGTGTAGCTGGTCTAAGTGGGGGTCCCTATACTGTTGGTTAGTTATGAGGGCTCAAGCAAACAAGCAGATGCAGTGGAGAACCCTAGAGTCAATTAAACTAAATGTATGCACTAAAAAAAAATACCCTAAAGTTTAAGCTTTAAATGTAGACAAAAATGCATTCCTAAAATGACGAAAAGATGCAACCACTAGATCGAAGCAAATAGCATTTCAACCAACAAATTATAGCATTCCATATAGTAGTTGCAAGGAATCTAATAGTTAACGAATCAGGTCAAGTTATGAGATCACCTGAGGGGAAGTCGTTTACGCCCAAACGCAAAATTCTCGAAGATTCCTCAGAGAAATACTCACACTGAAGAGTTGAGATTGCCCACAAGACTCTTGGATAGCGGTGATAAGAAGTGGAGGCTGGATGCCTCGAGAATGGCGCAAATTGGGCCCAAATCAGGGCAGAAATAAGCTATGAACTGTGGTGCGCTGATCTACTGAGTTGAATCTGGAAGACGATCGGAGCTTGAACCAGCTTGTGACTGCTGTAGGAGCGTAGTACTGGTTGTCACGAATCCACTGCCTCGAAAACGGATCGATTTGGACTTGAAACGAGCCCTGAACGGCCGTCAGAAGCGATGCTGCGATTCTGGACTGAGTCAGGACGAACTGGATCTGGACTGAGTCAACTCAGTGGGTTAACCCGGTTGTTGACGTCAGCGCTGACGTCAGCAGAAGCTGATTGTTCTGACCAGGCTGTGTCAAGAGCGTTGGGTCCGGGTCGTTTGGATCCGACCCGACTCGATCCCCTTTTCTTAAGCCAAATCGGGTTCTCAGAAGAGAACCCGCTTCGCCCTAATGCCCTGTTCGCAGCGCGCCCGTTTCCCTCCCTCGATCTCCGCTAGGGTTAGCGACAAGGGGCAGCTTGCGGTGGCGGTGATCTAGGCGAAGCTCGGGTGGAATCCTTCAGAGGAGACGCTCTGGGGATTTCTTCAAGTAGTCGTCAACTCAAGCTCCTCTTCGGCGAAGGCACGGCGGGGTCCCGTCAGCGGCGGGTTCGACGAGGCTCCACAGTGTTCAGGCGAGCTCGACGAAGCTTCAGATGGCTTCGATGAGACACTGACGGCACCAGGGGGCCGCGAAGATGGCGGCGAGTGAGGAGTAGGCGGCGACGTCAGAGGTTTGACGAAGATGATGTTGGAGGTGGTCGTGGATGCAGATCTGGCCTTGGGAGATGTTGACGAAGACGATGATGATGAGCAGGGTGGTGGATCAAGGAGGACGACGACCGATCTTGCTTCTGGAAACTCTGACGAGCCTAGGGGAGCGCCAGTGATGTGGATCTGGGAACGCCGATGTTGTTAGGCGCGGCGTCGGAGATCTGCAGCGACGACGGTGGCTTCGTCGAGCGGAGTCACGGCTGAAGACGAGGACGGCAGTGTTGGAGGACGTCGGTGATGATGACGTCGTCAGGCAGAGGTGGGGGCGAAGCTTTGTCGGCGTCGGCTCAGTGAGGTCGCAGCGGCGAGGGGAATCTGACGATGGCAGACTGGGATGATGGCGCGATGGGTGTCAGAGATGAAGGAAACGGCGAGCTGCTCCGGTCATGGAGGGATCCCTTCCGTTAGTGATGCCGGCGGCGGAGGAAGGTATGTAGCCCTTGCTCAGAGGGGGAGATCCGGCGACGCTGGAGATCGGAGGAAGGCGGAGAAGGCCGGATCAATTGTGGCGGTGGCGAAAGGCTCTGAAGGCTTCGATCGTAGTGTTGTAGGAGCTGTCGTGGGTGGAAAGGTCCAGCGTGAAAAGGTGTCGTCGGCGCCGGAGGACGTGTTGTCGGCGGCGGCGGAGGGCGTGGATGGTTGAAGCTTGAAGACGAATGATGAACAGTGGAGATTTCGAATTTTCAGGGATTTTTTTTTTGATGAGAATTTTCACTGTAAATTTTTTTTTTAATGGATCTGGAATATAGATCTAGGGTTTGGAGACTGGAAGAAAATTTGAAAAAAGACAATATTTGAAGGGGATTGAAAACCAGGGCTCTGATACCAAAATGATGTAATACCAACCTGGATCGCAATCACCTTCAAATCGTAACCAAAATTTAAATTGAGGATAAGATAAGATTTTGGGTTTCCACCCCTTACGCGGGCTTCTCACCCCAAAACTCGAGAGCAAATAAACTCAGGAATTTAACTAGATATTTTGAGGAAAGTTTTAATCATTCAATAATCCAATACAATAGTCTGTGGGACCTTATATAGGCTTTACAAAAGAGGACTACTGGGAAATAACCGATGTGGTACTAAACGCCCACAAAGGAACACAAATAAAGCTAAAACATCTACTACAAATAAAGCTGAAATAAAATACAAAATCCTCTAAATAAGCTAAGGCATGAAAAGATAAATGGGAACTGCGTGATGTCCTCATCACTATCTCCAGGGAATAGTCATGTGCAATCACTAGTGACCATGTTATGAAAGGTACCAGTGAACGTAGAAAATCACGGACAATGATTCGATAAGAGGAATAGTAACTCTTTTTGAGTTTAAACCAGGGATTTAGAACCATTACACCTTTAATCCATCCGATGTTTCCCATTTTTACTTTTCCCCATCGGTTTTGAACAGCGTGGAACTTGCGCATGGATATGTTAGCTTGCTTGTTCTAAAATTTTATGAGCCTCAGGCAGTCTTTTCTGTTTACAGTCAAAATCTTAAATTATACAATTGTCAAGTTCTTTCCTATGATGAATGAATGGGAAAACTTGAATATTCATTATTGGTATTAGCTAAAAGCCAATAAAATCTCCAAAAGAAAGTGTGAAAATGACTATATTAGCACAGTGAATGTTGGTGGAACTGAAATGTCTTGTGAATAATTGGTATCATGTGACACATGAGGGAATTTTCTCAGCTGACAGTCAAGATGTGAGTCCTGCCCTCAATTTATTTCCATCAGGCCCTGTCATGTTTCTTTTCCATGCTTTATGATATTCGCATGTTGAATCTTACTGTGCATATTATGAGATTTGACCTCCTATCAAGTGGTAAGAAAACTAATAACTTCTTTAAAGAACAGAACATTCCCCGCATCAGATCCAAGGGCAAACCGCCGTGATATACACATCGTTTTTGGTGTATAATCATCATTCAACATGAAAAATGACAGTGAAAGCTGATGAAATCAAACAGGAGACATGACTAACTTTTTAGCCGCCACTCGGAAAAAAATTCTCAGGTGCCACCCATATTCTTTATTCTTTTGTTTTATATCGAGTATTTAACCATAATTTCCCATGTCAAAAATCTTCTTACCGTGGCTATCTCAGGCTCTAAGCCTGTTTAAATGAAAACTTCCACACCTCCCGAACATTTGAGGAACCATCTGCAACTTCAACAACCAACCAAGCTTCCATGACTCCTGCAGAATACCAACCTTAAGTAATTAAGGTAGACCCAGAGGGAGTATAAGAAATATATAAACATGTGTGTTTCATTTATACGTAAAAAACATGAATAAGCCTGCCAGCCACATGACATGTATGCAAATAATATTACAAAAAGTGATCCTGCATGATGTACAAGCAATCGACATGCATGCATGTATCGTATGTCAAAGAAAAGGTTAGATAACATCAACACCATTGATGGAAGTTTGCTTGTGGAATATCGCACTCATGCCCACAGGAGTACGCATGTGCCCTAAACTGGAGTTGGTTTCATTCTCAGGGTTTGGACGTATACAAATGCCAACCAAAATATCCAATGAATTACAGATAAAATCTCTAGTTAGTCCTGATACTTTTCATATTTACTCTTCGAGTAATTCTGTGGTGGTTAAATTATTCAAGGGCAATTCAAACTTAGAACTGTGCAATACTTGCCCTGAAAATAATTCAGATATTCAATAATCGGGTATGCAATGTTTGTGTTTCATTAATCAAGTACTGTACTATTTCTTGTGAATGCTTCTAGTTCTTGTTACTAATGCCTTGATCATGCTAACTTACATGAACAGTGATCTACATGAAAACCATGAACTCAATATCGGCCAATTCTCATTCATATTAGTAATATCATAACGGACTTTGGGAGACCGATACGATATTGACCCATAAGATTGGCCGATATCATGGCTCATATTGATGACATTGAAATCATATCGATATTGAGATTTTAAACCATGATAAAAACCTAGGTTTATTTTGCTCAGTCCAAATTTTAGAGATTCTTTTTTTGAATTTCTAATATTCAAATGAAGTCTTGAGCTAATTTTTTTTTTGAATTAAAGCTTTAATTTCGAAATAAATATTGAAATAAAGAGAAAAAAGGAATGAAGTTCCAAGGCAAACATAGCGATCATATTAGCACTAAATTTCAAATTACCATCTTCTTTACCACGCAAAAAAATGTGTTGTTCCCCCTGTTGGAGTTGTGGAGCCTAATTATTATCTTGACAGATTGCCGCACTATGCAGAGTATTACGCCGGTCGACTTGTGGGGTCAGATCGCCGTGGGGTTGGAAGGAGGCAGGGAGCCCTCCTCCCGGGGGCTCGGGGGCAGAGCCCTCGAAACCTAAACTACTTTGTAAAGTCTCTTGAGGATCCGGAGTGAAGGCAAATTGCTCTCGGAAAGAGGTTGGGCGAGTTCGAAGTTTCATGTACAGGCAAGATCGGAGTCTCGCTCCGGAGTAGCAGTTGGCATCACTCCGGAGGAGCACTCCAAAGCGGCAGTATAGAGAAGCGTCTCGGATTTGCACATCGGGTAAGCGATTCAGCCTGGAAGCTTCGCGACTCGTGAAACTCGAATCACGTGTCAAGAGCAGTTTGAAAAGTTCACAACTTGTAGCCCTAGTTTTCTCTATAAAGGAAGATGTATCGTCATTAAAGTTAAGATAGACGAGTGTATGCCATTGTAAAAAGAGTGTCTGTGAAGTTCTCTCTTCTTCTTATCCTGTAATCTCTCTGATAATAGTGGATTTGTATGTGACTTCGTGGTTTTCCCGATTTGAGTTTTTCACGTAAATTTCTGGTGTCTTTAATTGTGCGTTTGATCTGTACTCTTTGATCTTCCCCCATCTTGTTTCTCCCAACACCCCCACCCACCCCAAAATAGTGCTTCTTTCCCACCATGTATACAACTCTAGAAGGCTTGAATAGGCACTGCATCATACATTGTTTACCGAATTAGAATGATTGGAGGACAAGAAAGAGTGATGAATCAAAATTTGTAATGTACACTAAGCTTCTTGATAAGGTCATATAGACTTTGTAGGGAGGACAGTTCATACACAGTTTCTTCCATCAAATGACATCATAACTATGAGATGAGCTAGTCTCAGTTGCTTGCTGTTGGTCACTGGAGCATCTGGGTAAATAGCAGCTAGTGAATGTCACTCCAATGACTAGAAAAGAAGTGGCCAATCAGGGAAGATGTTTGTTCCTTCCTCATCTGTTTTTTTCTCGCAAGGCTAGCTTTTACATTTGGTATAGTAAGAAATTGAAGGACTTCCGTAGTGAAAAGTCTTGAAAATGGACAATAACTGCCATGGGGAGAAGATCCAAAAATAGATGGTAAGATTTTTTTTAAACTCATTGGAGCAGCAGCAGAAGAAAAGGAGGAGAAAACTGTTGTCGACAGGCGCTATAGTCAGTCGACAGTGGATATGCCAAACAGACTGTGCATGTTTAACAGTTTGTCGATAGCCATTAGAGACTTATCGACAGCTGTAGCACAGCCTGTCTACAGGCGCAGCTCAGGCTGTCGACGATGGTTCAACCCGAGAGTTGGGTTTATTCAGTCTGTCGACAGGCCCATGGGGAGTTGTCGTCAGTCGCGGGTTCTGACAGTTTTCAAGTAAGACTCTGACTTCATTTCTGATCCGATTTCAGAGTTTTTGGTTTACTTTTCTTCGTAGAATCTCTGCCTATATATAAAGGAGTGTTGTACCTTAGTTGTAATCTTGAAGAAAAAAAACCTCCATACGTGAACAGTATTGAGAGTTTTAGGGTTAGTTTGTTTGTGACATTTCTACGGCCTAATGCGTAGTTTCTCTAGTTGAAACTTCGAATCATGTTGTAACTCTTATAACTCTGTTGGTTAAATAAGATCTTCTCTCTTTTGCCCTGAGGATGTAGGCAAGCTGTCAAACCTTGTTAAATTAGTGTTCTCGCTCTCTTGTATTTTGTGTTCGTGTTAATTGGTTCGTAATTGACTCGGAGTTGGATCGCTAATCTTGGTGATTAGCGTGTCATTGACATTCCTCCGGAGGGCGCATCAGCTGCACCCTAATTAAAAACATTGAGGAAGATAACATTAAATAGGCCCACACAAACTCGTTTTAACGGCAATAATTCTCTTGCCTCAATACTTGTAAAGATCCCAGGAAGCCCATGACCACATCCAAGCTGACGAAAAGGAAGCATTAGTATCTTTGATTTAATTATAGCTCCAATAAGTCAAAGATCAACATTTTAAATTGGAAAACACTTTAAAGTAACAAAATAAATTTCATATTAAACATAAAAAACTGACGCAATAATCTTTTCCTCAAGGAAATGCAGGGTGATCCCTTTTATGGGTGTAAACTACTTTCAATTTAATGACTAAAAGGCTTAATGAGTTGAATAAGTTTGCTATAACTCAAACGTCTACAATAAAATCACTAAGAAATTTATGTGAAGAGTCAAAAGTAATATGAGTTCAAACATGCCAGCTAAGTATCTTATCGAATTGGAGTGCATTTTACTGTAGATCAATGTTTTAAATATCGGATATCTATAATATATCGGTCGACAAAATTATATATCAGATACCGGATACCGGGTGATATATCGTGATATGATATTAAATATTGAACGTCACATCAGATATCATACCGGATGAAGAATCACATGTGATTACCTACATAAATCATATAAAACTATTTAAAGTAAGTTAGGATCATAAACTCATAAGGAATACTTATTTTTTATAGAAACTCCTCAAATGCGTTTGTAAAAGCTCCTCAAATGTGTCACATGGAGATATATCGGATATTTTCATCTCGGATGTCTGCTGATATATCGGCCACATGGCGATATATCGGCACATATTGGTCCAAAATGATATCCGAAAAAATTTTACACTTATCGTAACGTTTTGAATAAAATACAATATCTCGACGATATATCGGTATATCGCCGATAATTAAAACAATGTTGTAGCTAGTTCTCAATATATAACTCTTAGGAAAATAAAGCAACTTTATTCAATTGTTGTGCATCTTCATTTCAGAGCAATCAATTCACTTAAGGGGTCAAAATTAATAAATATTCCACTGAGGTGCATCTTCACTTCAGAGCAATCAATTCCTTGAGGTGTCAAAACTAATAAATATTCAATTAAGATGCTTCTTTGGAAAAATAAAATATTTTAAGAGAGGATAACCTGAAACGTGTATGCGTGTGTGAAAAATCAGCAATAAAATACTCAAACTACGCTTCACCAACATGAAACTATCGTTGGTAGGAAAGAATTAAAACTAATAATCTAGCAAACTGTTGATCAAATACCATGTATAAACTAATCAATATCAACTCAAGAATAAGTTAACAATATTATCTATGTCACACATGCAAAAGATTCTAGCAATAAAGAAAACTATGGAACTAAAAGAAAACAGATAAACACAATTTCACGTTTGTAGATATCAGTTAAATCGATAAAAATTTAGAAATTAAATATCAGTCTCAAAATAACTAATTGAGACTAGAAACATACTTACTGAGAATCATATGTGAACTCAGTGTCCTTGTGATAACTGTAAATGTGTAGAGGTCGTCTTCACGAATGTAACGCTTCAAATCATGCGTGATTTGAATCCGGATGAGAAAGATGCGGTTTGAAAATGAACCTTGAATGCTTTGACGAATCTGTTTTTACTGTAGCAGAGTACTGTAGCGGATACTGTAGTGAGTTACTGTAACAGGTACTGTAGCAATATTTTTTTTATTTATTATTTTTTTAGAGATGGAGAAAAAGATATGAGACTAATTTATCTAGAATTCTGAATAAAGGTTGATGAAAATAGAATTAGAAATTGGAAGAGGGAGAAATGGGATAGGCTGGTTTCTCTAGGGCTTCACATACAAAGAGAGAGATTTAGGAGAGATCACAACTCACACAAATTTGAGGAAAAACTTTCATAATTTCATTGTCTTTATTGTTTGATACAAGAGGCTTTATATAGGCTTTTAGAAAATTTGAATACAGCTCAAATTAAAACTCCTAATCAAAATAGAACTACAATTTTAAAATAAAAAAACTAAACTCCTAATAAAATACAACTCCAAATAAGGAAACTCAAAATAAAAAACTAAAATTACATAGAATTCTATTACTACTAAGAAACTAGAACAAGGCGTCTTCTCAACTGGTGATACACGTGTTATACATGTGACTTGATGTCCGCATCAAAGGACCCGCTAGGCTCATCAACCATATTTCATCAACCATATTTGAAGAGAGGACCCTCTATATCTAAATAGAAATTTTCTTTGGTGTTTCCAAACAAACCCTCCCTCCAACTGGTTCTCTCAGAAAGACCCTGTTAGGTCGATTGGATGGCGACGTGTGGCGGTCACGTTAATGAGATTCCGCCACATGTACCTCTCAATCAATCCATACTCCCCCCAACTGATCGGTGGGGAACGCAATCATTGGCGCCCCCCCCCCCCCCTTTTTGTTTTTCTTGGAAATCATGCCTGATAGCCTGTGTGAGGAACCCTCTCCCCTCTATTTGGTTACTATTGGGTTTTGGATTTGGGCTTCCTTGTGAAACCCGAATACAAAACCCAATATTGACCCCCGCTAGCGTTTAATACCTTCACAACTTGTTATTTTTATTAGTTTTTTAATTTGATTTTCAAATTTGGAATAGAGAGAGGTAATTCGAAATTTCAAATTATCTCCACTTGCTTTCTTTTCCTTCTTCTCTCTTACTTTCTCTGTAAACCCAATTATTATTCCTTCCTCTTCTTATTTGATAGAAGACAAGTAAATTGAGGTTAGCGTAAAGATGAAGGAATAAACCTAACCTCAATTTACTGTTTGGAAGCACCGAAGAAATTCTCTCTAAATATTTTCTTCTTTATTTCCTTTTCCACATTTCTTCATTGTTTCTTTTACTCTCTTTAATTTTCACACTCTTTGACACCTAAGAACCTTGTGGGAGGAATAGCTGAGAGAAAATGTTCTCTCTAAATGTCTCTCTTGGTGAGTTTTATATACACTCATCTAGAGAGAGGGTAGACACCTATATCAGATTTTATCCTTCCAAAAGAAATATGCAATCTACTCTAGTTCCTCTGTTAAAATTCCTCTCCTGTTTGCCTCCTTTTTGCAGTTGGACTAGATATGGTTCAAGATCTGTCACCCAAATAAAAATCTCTCTTTCAATTCTGAAAACTTTAAAGAATCACAAACACTCCTTCGTACTTTCCAGGTAGTGAGTCAGAATTGTACACTACAAAAACATAAACAATGCTAACGTTCCCCTACAAAATAAATAAATTTCAATGTGGGTAATTGAAAATCTCGAAATTGTCGCAAATGAGGTGAGATTTACCTTGAGAAGAGTAAGCCCGGCGGTAATCGCGACAGGCTCGGCATTTGATCGAACAGGTGACGGTTCCTGTTAAGAAAAAAAAATTAAAAAAAAAATTTTTGGATGAAATAATGTGAGAAAACCCACATAGATTTTGGGCTCAAAAGGGATTTTGAGCGGTGATTCACCTCTGTGAATCGATCACTTCGGTGGAGAAGGGGGCCGCTTCTTGTCTTTGGCTGGTGGGGGGACCGAAGAAGCTCAGCCCGAACCCAGAACCGACACCCAATTGGTTGGGATTCGAGAGGGAGAAGAAATGGAACGATTCTGCGACGAGGATTGAATTGAAGAGAGAGGTTAAACATAAAGGAGAGATTTTGATGATTCAGAGAGAGAGAGAGAGAGAGAGAGAGAGAGAGAGAGAGATGAATACAAACCTTGGGCTTCTCTGTCATGGCTGCTGTCTTCACAGTTTTTTCGAGATACAAAACTCGGGTTTATTCTAGACTGCTAGAAAAAACCAAGCTTTTGGGTTTGGATTTTAACTTGTGATGTTCAAGTGAGGTTTAAGATTTTGGGTCTTCGTTTATAACAAAAAAAAACTAATATATCGTGTCCGCGGTGAAAAAGCGATTGAATTTCATTGAGAAGGGGCACAGAAAAAGGAGAAAAAAAAGAAGAGAGAAAAAGAGAGAGGAGGAGGAGGAGGAGGTTGAAGGAGACAGTGGGGGGAGGTAGCGTCACTGTTTTTTCGACGGCGTTATTGTTGCCCTGCTACTGCTCTCCCTCAGATATATGACAACATAATTTATATCGTTATGAGAAAAAACTCCCATTTCTGCCGATTTTGATAAAGTTGAAAAAAAAAAAAAAAGAAATGACATCACTCTCTCTTTTTCATGGGCATGGGTACTGTTACAAATATCCCGCCAAAATTATCTTCACCATGAAATCACCTCTCCTACCACCACGACCACCGCCCTCCTCCTCAAGTACCCCCGCCCCCCTCGCCCTCCTCCCCTCCCACTCCACCACCGCCGTCCAGTCCATCCCTCGCCATCTCGCTCCCCACTTTCGACCCACAACCACCCTCCTCTTACGCCGACCTCCTCCACCGCATTACGGGATCCCGCGGGCCCCGAGACGCGAATACCTCCACCTCAGCCTCATCAACAAGGGCTTCTCCCATGACTTGTTTCTCTTCAACTGCTTGATCAGCCGCTACGGTCGCTCCGGCAATTAGGTGGATGCCCATGACACGTTCGATCAAATTCCTGACCGAAACGCGGTGTCATGGAACTGCTTGATTGCCAGGTAATCCATGCCGGCTGCCTGACAATGCTTGCAGCTTGTTCCGGTTGATGATTTCCGATGCGTGTGTTCCACTCACTTCACGCTCTCACCACTGTGCTCAGGGCTTGTTAGGAGTCTGGGCCGGAGAGGTTTGGATTCGGGGTTCAGGTTCACGGGCTGGTTTCAAAGACCCAGTACGCGTTTGACACTGTGGTATGCAATGCGCTGGTCTCGATGGACGGGAGCTGTTGCTTGAAGTAGCCGGGATATGCACATTGCATGTTTGATGGGATGGTGAGGAAGAATTTGGTTTCTTGGAATTCGATTATCACGATGGATTCCCGTAGAGGGGTGTTGGTTCGGCCTTTGAGCTGTTCTCGTGGATGCAAGAGGGGGGTTTGGGTTGGATGGAGGCTGAGCGAGCATACATATGGGAGCCTGATTATCTCGACCTGTAATTGTGCTCTGGCTCGTGCTTCTTGATCAATTGCTCGTGCGAGTTTCCAAGTCTGAGTTCTTGAGCAATCTCTATGTGGGCAGTGCACTGGTCAGTGCATTTGCCAGGTTTCAGTTGCTTGACAAAACGAGGAAGGTTTTTGTGCAAATGAGCGATGAGAATGCGGTTCCATGAACGATTTAATGGTGGGATTGGTCAGGCAGAATCTAGGAGAAGAGGCAGTCGCGGTCTTCAGGGAGACTGGTGATTCGGTTGAGATGGAACTCTGATTGCTATGTGCCATCGCAAAGTTTAAGGTGCCAGAGGAAGGAAAGAGGAAGGGGAAGGAAGTTCATGGGTTTCTCACAAGGACTGGTCTGATTGAACTTAAGATTGCAATGGAGAATGGGTTAGTTAACATGTATGCAAAATGTTGTGCCATCAAGGAAGCCTGCAGGATTTTTGAACAAATGTGTGTTACGGATCAGATCTCATGGAATTAAATCATATCAGGTCTCGATCAAGATGGGGTTTTCAAAGAGGCACTTATGAAGCGGTGCAATGCTAAGAACTGGCGTCATGCCTTCAAACTTTACTGTAATCAGCTTGCTGTGTTCCCGCGCGGGATTGAGATTCTTGAGCACCGGTTCACAAGTGCACGGTGCTGCTATCAAACTGGGCCTCGACTTGGATGTTTCTGTTTCAAATTCGCTTCTTACGATGTATGGCGAATGTGGGGCATTTCAGAGTGCTGGAAGGCATTTCATTCTATGCCTGACTATGACCTGATTCATGGAATCGATGATTGGGATGTTAGCAAAATCTGAGGAATCGCTGGATAAATCAATTGGGGTCGGTTTTCTTAGATATGATGCAATGCGGATGGAAACCTAGCAAAGTAACATTCATAAACATTCATTCAGCTTTATCACCGCTTTCAGTTCCTGAATTAGGCAAGCAGTTCATGCACTCATGCTGAGGACGGTGTTTCAGAGAGCATTGCCCTGGAAAATGCCCTCTTTCTTGCTATGCAAAGTCTGGAGAGATGGAGTACTGTGAGAATATCTTCGCGAGAATGTACAATAGGAGGGATGGTATGTCATGGAATTCTATGATCGCAGGATAGGTTCAGAATAGTCTTATGTCGAAGGCCATGGATTTTTCTTTGGTTGATGATGCGTAACGATCAGAAGATGGATTGCTTCACCTCTGCAACGATTATAAGTGATTGTGCCTCTGTAGCGGCATTAGAACGAGGATGGAAAATCCACGCTTTCAGAATACAGTCTCAGTTAGAACTGATGTTGTAGTCGATGGCGCTCTTGTTGACATGTACTCCAAGGGCGGAAGGATAGATTACTCTTCAAAGGTTTCAGATCGATGCCCTTGAAGAATGAGTTCTCTTGGAACTCAATGATTTCAGGCTATGAGAGATACATGCTTGCAGCCATGCTGGCTTGGTGGAGCGAGGATGGGTTATTTGGAATCTATGAGCGAGAAATATGGATTGATTCCTCGGATGGAGCCTTACTTTGTGTCGTGGATACCTGGGACGAGTGGTGTGCCCGGAAAATGAAGAGTTCATCACAAGAATGCCAATGAGCCCTAACATTCTCATATGGAGGACAGTACTGCTGCTTGCGCTGATCAAAACAAGGTGCAAGGAGCGATTTGTGAAAGCGAGCTTCGGATATGCTTTATAGAACTAGAACCTCAAAAGTATGAAAACTATATACTTGCTTCTAGTCTTCATGCTTCTAGAGGGAGATGGGAAGAAGTTGCAAATGATCGCGCCGCAATGAGGGGGCCGGCAGCCAAGGACTAGGCCGGAGGCAGCTGGGTCAACCTGAGCATGGCGTGTGTAATACCTCTATTTTTGAAATACAAGATTTAATAATGAGTAATAGATTTTTTTATTATTTTAATTTGTGTTAATTATTATTGTTGTTATGTATTATTATGTTACTATTAGTAATTATTATTATTGTTATTGTTAAATATCTTTGTGTATTATTGTTATTACTCTCAATATTAATATTATTGATATTTATTTTATGCATTATTCTTAGATAAGCTCACTTCTTGCTCCCCTATTTTTCGCTTCCTTTTCTTTCATTTCTTATCCTTTATCCTAAGCCCAATCCAAATTCAAGTACCAATTTTCATATGCTTGCCTTTTACCATTAGCCCATATCCATTTATATCTTTCTTTTATTTTTCTTGACTCAAGCCATGAGCTTATTTCCATTCCTTCTATTTTTCTTTTATTTGAGCCAAAATCAAACTAAAACCAATTACCCAATATCTAATTTTAATCTTAATTCAAATCCAAATCCTAACAAAAATCATATCTAATCCTAACTTACCCCAAATTCAAATCCTATTTTCAAAATCATAATCTCAACTAATCTATTTCAAAATAAAATCCTAACTAATCTTAAATCTATTTTAATCTTTATCCTTAAATCATAAATCCTAGCTATGTAATCCTATATATTAACTACCTAATCACTAACCCTATATCTCTCTCTCTATATTTAATCCTATCTAATTCTATTCATCAAATACAAATCTTAACCAACCCAATCCTCGTAATCCTAACTACTAAATCTTATAGTTATCTAATTAAATAAAATCCTAACTAACCTAATCTCTCATTATCTCGTAATCCTAACTATCTAATCTTAAATTATCCTAATCCTTACTATATAATCATAACCAATTAACATCTCCTATATAAACATCTAATCCTAAACCAAAACTCTAACCTAATTTCTCCTCCTTCTTTTACAGATAGCCCCAACCCACCATGCAACCTCCTCTTTCTTCTCCATGTAGGCTGTCTAAAAATCACTGAAAACAAGTCGGCAAAAAGCAGAATCTAAGCTCCAGACGCAAGGCTAATCATCGCCACCAGCACAGCACCAAGACGCGAGAGTTGAAACCCGTGTCTCGACATCACTACAAGGACCAAGACGCGAGGGTTGAAACTCGCGTCTCAGCATTATTGCAGTACCAAGACGCAGAGTCCAAAGCCCGCGTCCCACGTGAAGCTGGACGTAGAATTAGAAGCTCGCGTTTCTCAAGCATCACCTCAATGGCAAAAGCGAGGCCCAAAGCCTGCGTCTCGGTTATAACTGACCTCATTACTGGGTCAATTACTGCCCACGTAATGAGGGAGTTAACCCCCATTATGGAGTGTTTTTAGGGGACACGTTACCCCTAGTTTGCTATGGAAAAGGGGTCGAAAAATTCTTGGTAAACAAAGAACTTCGGTTGTAAGCCGTAGAAGCACCAAGACTTCCAGCTGAAAAGAAAGAGAGTTCAACTCTTCTAACAACTTGTTGCGTACAAGTTCATTTTTGCCTACGATCTCTTTGAGATCCTTGGTGGATAGAAGCTGTGTTACTTCGTCTACTATCCAAAGAGAGGATTCCCAAGAGGTCCTAACGTTCACCCGGTCAACGGAAAACAAGATTCACTTTCCATCGTCACATCAAGAACCCAGCTTTAAACAAAGGGGAGATCTGAGCTTGAATATCTCCCCTCTCTTGTAAGAGGATTATTGATCCGTTGTAATTTTCTTTACTATCAAATAAAGAATTTATTCCTCGATCTTCAATTTTCCCCACCAAACAAGAGATGGCAACTCCGCTAGAGACTACTTTCTCTACCGATGAGCAATTGTGGCGCAAGGAGACGTCGCCTACATGGGAAGAATGGTCGAATCACTCATTGTCGAGTTCGACCAGGCAAAGTATGAAGAGTTCCTCTCTTCCGGCTCCAAGAGCCTTAGAGCGTGGCAGTACTGCAAGGTCTCTTCGGGGACCCGCTCTCCAGTTCACTCTGAGATCCCTTTAGATACGACTGGCAAGAAGAGCGCCATGGCTAATCATATCGCACGTAATACCTGCGTCAACGTCTCCCATGAGACTCGCGAGGTTAACGTTGCTGATATTCAGCCCGTTCATGCCCGTCCTCTTCCTCAGTTCCAGGTCACCAGGGGTTCCCATCAACCCATATGGCGTAACCGGAACGCTAAGCGATGACAGAGACGACGTGCGCGTCAACTTCAGGCGCAAGAAGCTGGAACAATCACCTGTCCAGCACATGCAAAACGCGAGCCTCAAGCCCGCGTTTTTCCTGAACCACGACAAATGCTCGAAGTCCGCGTTTTGAGACCTAAATGCGAAGCCCACCAGGCTTACATTTTTGAAGCTCCACTTCCCAAACGCAACGTTCAGCAGCGCGAGGGCTATGCCTCTTCTCAGAGACATGAGACCCGCGTCTCTACAACCAGACGCGGAAGTGAGAAAACTCGCGTATCTCAACCGTCGCTGACCAAACGCGACAATCAGTAATGTGAGATCTGCGTCTCTGCTCAACAGAGACACGAGACCCACGTTCCGAAGTCAAAACGCGAGAGCTACGCCTGCTCTACACAACGCGAGCTCCGCGTTTCTGAACCCTGTGTCTCGAATTCTCGATGTAAGGATGACTCTCCGAAGCTGAAAAGCCCTCGACAATCTGAGGTTAATCTCTTTGATCCCCTCCCACGGATCTAAGAGATTATTTGACAAAGAAAATGAGTGCTAATCAGATCACTCCGTCTTGTTGCTGTGAACGGCTCATCATGGCAATGCTCTCTGAATGTCGTTACAGCAACATCTAAGCAAACAGTCGGTGTTCAGACAATTGACCCCAACCTCCCAATCAGCCAAAAGGTATCGCTCCCACAGGAGGAGAACCTTCTCTGACATGGAGTACCCTGAAGTCACTGCAAACATGGAAAGCAGAAGTAGGGGAAAACAACCAACAGTCAGCTCCGATGAGTCTGATGTGGAACCAGAAGGAGTGTATCGGCATACTCGCACTCAGACTGGTGCGGTTGCCCCGATCAACTACAGTGCCCTATCTCGGGGCATTGAAGTAAATGAATCACATTCTACCGTTGCAGAATCGCAGGCTTCGAACTCTTCCATAGAGAAGGAAGCCTTCGCGTACATGACAAATACTCCTGAGGAGACGGCCAGGCGCTTTGAACAACAAGCCCAGATCCAGAGGGAATAATTCGATATGATTTGTGCTCAAGAAGAATCCATCGATTCCCTCAAGCAAATGCTAACACAATTGCTTGAGAACAAGAGGAAGTCAACCGCCAAAACTTCTTCTAAAAAGTCCAAAGGCAAACGGAAAGAGAGAGAAAACTCATCTTCTGTACATATCGAGGAGAAAGAGCAATCTGATTCTGAGTCATCTAAATCCTCATCTAAAGAGGAAGGCAACCCGGACCATGGGAATATTCATTCTAAAAGAATGAGTCAATTGGAGCACCGTCTGGAAGCCCTTACAAACTGGAAAGGCCTCCAAGAAGCAGGAGTGATCCGGCCATATCCGGCCGAGTGGGACCTTGTTCCATACCCTCCTAAGTTCAAACCTCCAACCCTACAAGCTTTTGACGGCAATGTAGGCTGTCTAAAAATCACTAAAGACAAGTCAGTAAAAAGCAGAATTCAAGCTCCAGACGCAAGGCTAATCATCGCCACCAGCGCAGCACCAAGACGCGAGGGTTGAAACCTGCGTCACGACATCACTGCAAGGACCAAGACGCGAGGGTTGAAACTCACATCTCAGCATTATTGCAGTACCAAGACGTAGAGTCCAAAGCCCGCGTCTCACGTGAAGCTTGACGCAGAATTAGAAGCTCGAGTTTCTCAAGCATCACCTCAATGGAAAAACGCGAGGCCCAAAGCCTGCATCTCAGTTATAACTGCCCTCATTACTGGGTCAATTACTGCCCACGTAATTAGGGAGTTAATCCCCATTATGGAGTGTTTTTAGGGGACTCGTTTACCCCTAAAACCTGTATAAATAGCCTAGTTTGCTATGGAAAAGGGGTCAGAAAATTCTTGGTAAAAAAAGAACTTCGGTTGTAAGCCGTAGAAGCACCAAGACTTCCAGCTGAAAAGAAAGAGAGAGTTCAACTCTTCTAACAACTTGCTGCGTACAAGGTCGTTTTTGCCTATAATCTCTTTGAGATTCTTGGTGGACAGAAGCTGTGTTACTTCGTCTACTATCCAAAGAAAGGATTCTCAAGAGGTCCTGACATTCACCCGGTCAACGGAAAACAATTTCATGATAGGATCTTGCATGATCCTATTAAAATTGGGGATTGTAAATATGTAAATAAAAAAGAGGCCAATAAAGGTGGATTCCGTGTGCCACCGCATTATCTTAATTGAGTAGCAACGCTTGGCCCAATCAGACCACCACCGGAGCCACCACCATGAAGTAATTTTCCTTCCTTTCCCATTTGTTTCATGCATATACACATTCACGATGCATTGAGGACAATGCATGAGATAAGTGTGGGGGAGGGTTTACTAACATAGTTAGTTTTACATTTTCTTTCTTTTACACTTCTTTTTAATTTAAAAAAATTTAAAAACTCTTTTCTTTTCTTTTTACAAAACTTTTTGAAATAAGATAAATAGTTTTGATTTATTTTTAAGAAAATTAAGATTATCTTAGGAATTAGGAAGACCTAAAATTATGAAATTTTAAACCGAGTCAAAATAATATATCTTATTTAAATTTTAGGATAAGAAAGTAGGATTGAAAAGATAATTTGTTCTTGATTTTTTTCCTGCCTTAGATTTATGCACTCCACACTTACACAATTTTTTGGATTGAAACAAAGACTGAAAATGCCATAAAAATATATAAAATAATAATAATATTATTATGATAATAAAAATCACTTATTGAAGTTGGGTAATTATGCCTCAGGAAGCATGATTATTCACATCTAAACGGTAGACAAAAATAAAATAATCTCCTTTAGTTTTGTGGCCTTATTTACTCGAGTCTTTAAGTCCGAGGGATGTTTTCTCATCTGGTGCCCTAAGATCATCTGGTTTGGGAGTCACTGGCTAAAGGATCGCTATCCGGGTAAATAAGAAAGCCTAAGAAAACTAAGGGAAGAAAAAGAAAAAATATATATAATAATAATAGAAATAAATGGCATGAAAGTTTGAGTCAATATCCCAAAAATCTTCTCAGTTCACAAAGTGCATATTTTTCTAAGAGTTTTATGAAAGGTCAAAGAATCAATTCAATTTTAAATTCTTACATTTAATTTATAATAAGATTTTGCATTTCGACTTAGTTTAAGAAAGAACAATTTCTGGTTAACCTCTGACCTTGGATCACTTATATTTTCATAAAAATACTTCAACATTTTCTCTATTTTAAAATGCGTTTTCAAAATACTAACATTTGATTTCGTTCTTTATGGATTTTGTGGGTGTAATCCGCTGAAAACCCTCAGGAGACAAAACTCTTCCTCTAGGGAAAACTTAGAGGTTTAACGGCTTATTACACATGCTCAGTGCAATCGTGTCACCTACGAAAGTGGTGTAATAATTCTTTTAGTTTTTTTGTTTTGCTCGGGACGAGCAAAAGATAAGTGTGGGGGTATGATTCGTCTCTAAAACTACATATTTCATACCACTTCTTCACATTTATTTCATATTAAATTCTGCTAATAAACACCTCTCTTGCATGTTTCTAGGTCCATAGTGTGCAATGAAGAAGAAGACCCTAAATCACCATTTAATGGGTGATTAAAGGCTTATAATATAGCCATTGACTTTGAAGAGCTGATTCATCAAAACCAGGGGCTCAAAACCAGAAATCGGGAACTGCAGCTGACAGGGGACAGACGGGACAACGCGCAACGCCTGGCACCGCGCGCGGCTCTAGAAGAGCCGCGGAAAAGCGGCCTAGGCCGCGTTTCGCGGCCGTACGAGCGCGACCGCGCCCGTACGTTGGGCCAGGGTTTGCCCCTGGCCCCCCTTTCTCCTGGTGCCTATAAATACCCCTTGAGGTTTCTAGAGCAGAGATATGCAGAGTTTATGATAGTTTTCATCTCCATTTTGTAGTTTAGAGTAGTTTAGGTTAATGTTCTTCTTCTTCCTCCTTTGTATTTTTCATTTCTTGTAGACCTTGTAATAGGGAGAGAGAGAGAGAGTAGCAAATGTTGGGAAGTAAGAGTGCTTGTAATAGAAGGTGAAAATTTATGAAAGGTGCTCTCTTAACTTATCTTTGTTTTCTTCTCTCTAATCCCTTTTACATGTGTAGCTAATTTTTCTCTCATGTTAACTAATTACTAACCACTAACTAGTCTAACTTCTTATTTGATAATCCACATGAATCTAATAGCCTCTACTTGGCCTTACTTTTGCAAGAGCCATTGATGGCTCATGATGATGGATCTAACATTCTAACTTCCTAACTCTCTAACAAGCTAACATTACTTTACTCCATACTTACTTTTAGTTTTGATGGTTTAAGGGTAGCTTGCACTTGTTTTGTTGAGTTGGGATGTGATGAGTTACATATGGGTCATGCTTTGAAACGCTCTTGAACCAAGGACTAGTGATGGCCAATAATACATGTGAGGCAACTATCACTAAGAAATTAGCAAGTTGGTGGAGTCATTAGTAGTTAGTAGCCATGAGTTTTCTTTATCTTTTCATTTTATTTTAGAAATACAAATAAAAATCACAAATATATTCTTTTCTATGTTTCTCACTTCTTTGTGTTTCACCGTACTTCTCTTTTCATTCTTTGTTACCTTTCTTTTCATTCTTTCAAACATTGAAGAACTTTTAACACACACGTGAATCAACCGGTAAAGCTTCTATCGCCTCCCGTCCTTATGAAGTCGACTCGTTTTAGCCTCTATGCTATAACGGAAGTATCGAGGAAGCCAAAGTACACACTTTAAATATCGATTTCAAAACATACACTTTTCGTGCGCAGTTTCCCCCGATCAGCCCTTCACCGAAAATTCGACTACACTCTTGTGTTATATTTTTTGTGTTTAGCTTAATAGCTTTAGTTTGTGTAAATAGTTTTTAATTCTGCATCATCATCATCATTAGATTAGCTAGTACACCTATTCACCCCCCTCTAGGTGTATTTTCAAATCCGTTTTCTCCAAAACTTGTATAAATACAAAAATATGATATAGAAACACTTTGAAGCATATTGTGTATGGATAAAATCCAATGCACATGGTAAATGATATATCTGTTTTTGACAATAAATCCAAAAATAAGTTTTGTTCAGAGACAAAACTAGTAACACATAAATTAGAATCATGAAAATAAGTTTTTAGACAATATGAATCATAGATGTGTATGGATGAAATCCAACATACGTTAAACTTCTTTTGATTCTATCTATTCATGAAAACGATAAATGTATACTTAAAAACTCAAAACTATTGAACTTGTGTGTGTGAACTTGAGCATATTATAACTAAGCTATCCTTACATAAGATCTAAAATAAAACTAAACTAACAAACCGAAGTCTTCTTGTAAAACTCCTTCTCCAAGTCGACTCGATCCAAACTTGATCCAAAGGAGCTAGATGCGATCATTGTGATGTGAGCTCTTGAATCAACACTTTTTTGCTTCAACACTTTAACTGTGAATGTCTTTTTGAAGTCAAATCACTATTAAGATTTTGATCAATATCTGAAACTTATTAAACACAAAATCATTAGTAAACTAACCTTCATATGTTAGTCATCATCAAAACTAAGGTGAAAGGCCTCTGGGCCAACATGTTTCTCTTTAAATTGGTTTCTTTAAAAAAAATATACTTTTATTGGTATTGTTTGTTTTTCTTCACCCTTTGTTGATGAGTGAAAAAAAGGGGGAGAGAAATGTAGTGTTTATATATGCATGTTTTCTAAATTGTTTATGCGTATATGCATGAGTTTTATGATTCCTATTGCATATTTTTTATTATTGTTTATTGGTAGTTGAGCTTACATTGAATATTTATTTGTTTATTTGATATGCATGAGTAGGGGGAGTTTCTATGAAGCCTAACCTTAATCAATGCATATATAACCTCAAAAATTTTGTCATCATCAAAAGGGGGAGATTGCTGGCCAAAGACCCTTCACCTTAGTTTTGACTAACTTATGAAGTTAGGTCACTAATGATCTTGTATTTAATAAGTTTTAGATATTAATCAAGATCTTAGTAGGTGTTTAGCTTCAATAAAAAAATTAAAGTCAAGTTTTGAATCTAACACGTGTTGATTTAAGAGCTCGCGCGTCAAGATCGCATCTAGTACTCGGATGGAGTCAAGCTCTATAGATTTTGTTTGGATCGAGTCGTCTTGGAGATGAAGATCGACGAGAAAACTTTTGTTTATATTTGTTTAGTTTTGTTTAGATCTTGTGTAAGAATAGATTAGTCTTGATATGCTCAAGTATATATACGCACACAAGCTTAAAAGTTTTGGTTTCGGTTTAACCAGTTTTTGATTTTCAAGAATATACATATATTATTTTCATGAATAGATAGAATCAAAAGAAGTTTACATGGTCTATGTGTATAATTAGATTTCATCCATATACATTGATGGTTCACATTGTTTAAAAAAACTTATTTTGATGATACTAGTTCATGATTTCAAGTTTTGTTATTTACAAAACTTATTTTGGATTTAATGTCAAAAACATAGATATCATTTGCATGTATATTGGATTCTATCCACACACACTATGCTTCATATATATTTCAAATATCTTATTTTTGTATCTATATAAGTGTTAGAGAAAACATATTTTCATTTCAAAATCTAAGTTTTGAAAATACTGTTTTTGGTTTAAAGCTTAATTTCCATGCCTCAAAAATAGTTCTAATATTTTGTAATATGTGTTGATTTTTGATCACACATATTTGTACTTTAAATATTTACATGAACTCATTTTTGTGAATTTTATATAATTTTATGGGATTTATCAAGTTACATTTTCAAACCCTAAAGCCCAGTTTGAGCCTTCTGGCGATCGATTGAGCGGTCGACTGGACCAGAGCTCGGTCGACCGATGTTCACAGAATGTGCATAAGCCCTAGGCCATTGGGCCGGTCAACCGTACGGTCGATCGACCAGACAGAGAGGGTGCTCTCCTGTTCTGACCTCGGTCGACCGAGCGATCGACCGACAGTGAGAAAATTCTCACTGTGCCTTGGGGCGGTCGACCGACCTGTCGACGGTCAAAAATCCGACCGTTGGCCAGTCGACCGACAGCCCATTCTGGGCAGATTTTGACCCTAACGGCTATATTTTTCTAGAGGCTATAAATATGAGTTTTGTGGGTTGTTTTCAACAAGATTTTCAAAAGCTAAATTTCTCTACTTCTCTAGTGTTTTCAGCAAAGTTTTCAAAAGAGTTTTTGTGCCAAAAATTCATTATTTGTTTTCAAAGTTTTAAAAATCAAAGAAAATCAAGTATTTGGGAATTCTATTTTTTTCTTCATTTTATATATCTATCAAGAAGTTTTTTCTCACGTATTTTCTTTGAAGTTTCGTTTCCAAACACTTTTGACTTCTCACAAACTTGAGCTATTCAAATCAAATCTATCTTTAAGATCTTTTTGTGAGAAAAATTGTTTGTGATCTTTTGAGATCACTAAGAGTGTTTGTGATCATTGGATCACCATTGTAACTCTTTCTTTGCTTTGGCTTTGTGCCTTCCCTCTTGTGTAGAAGAGATTGTGTTTGTGAGAGTTGGAGTTGTGTACTCCAAGTTTGTATTATTGTAATTTTTCGGTAGAGGTCCTTTTATGGAAGGCCTTGTATGGACATAGTGGAAATCTTTCTGTTTGAAGGCGGGGACGTAAAATAGTGGCTCGAACCTCGAAACATATTCCGGTATTTGCGTTTGATCTTCTATCTCTCAATTCTCATCTCTCTTATATTTTGCATTGCTATATATTGTTCATTTTCATATACATGATAGATATTGTTTGTGTACCCACACTTGAGTTCAACCAAGAGAGCTTTTAAAGCACCACAACTCTTAATTTCGAGAAATTTAGAGGAGTAGTTTCAGAGCCCTTCACGGGAAATTCACACTCATTCTTGGTTACACATAGTGTGTTTTCAATTAGTTTTTAATTTTCGCATTATTTGTCTTAAATTAGTATTACACTTATTCACCCCTCCTCTAGGTGTATTTTCAGAATGTTGAAGGTTCACACACTGGATTCATCGAATGCCTGCATCCTGTCCTGTGCGTTGATGCGCCTGCCGCCTCTGTTCGTCGCTCCGCGCCTGCACCCGCTGTCGCTACTCCTATTGCTGCCAAGCACTGCTGCTTTCGTGTGCGCACTGCCTACTAAAGGGATAGGAAGGGGGTGAGAGAGGAGGGGGTGATGAGAGGGTGGAGATGGGAAAGGAGAGGGTAGGGTTTGAGAGTGTGTGTGTGTGGGGCGGGGGCAGATGAGAGTGCTGATATGATCAGTTTGGGGAAGAGGATGAAGTAGGATTTATTTGAGTTTAAAACAATTACTCATACCCCCACTAACCCTCTCTTTAAAGACTTGGCAAAGTGTGTTGGAGATGAATCCTAGCCGTCCAACACATCTTCTCATGCATATCTACTTCCCCCACTTACTCAAAATGAAATTTTTTAAAGAAAATACTCATAGGCATTTACTTGTTTTTGTAAGGGTATTAATATAGAGATGTATTTCATAAATTTTTTATATACAGTTATGATTATGAGAAATTATTATATATGTAAATCTACACCTATCCATATAGTATTCATGTTTATGAATAACCGTACTCATATATTTAAAATATCTGGATTTTGCACAATAAAAATCATAAAAATGATTTAGTATATGCACACACACACAAACATATATCTAATATCCTGATGATTTCCAAATTAATCAAGATTAATTTAGGCTGGGTGTTACAAGAAGCTTCGTGTAGTTGTTCATGTGCTCACCAATAGAAATCCCCTTATTCAACTGGAAGCGATAAAGCTTCTTCAGATGCAAGTGATTCTCAACGCTCTGTACCACTTGTTGTGTTCTTCGCGGAAGCACCACCACTTGTTGCGCTCGGCCTCAGGAGGAATAACCAAATCTCAGATCAATATCAGAGTACCAAATGTCTTACGTCAATCACCAACACAAATGTAACACAGACACAAATAACCAAGGAGAGAGCATAAGTTTTAACGAGGTTCGTCAATTTGCCTACGTCTTCGAGACAGAAGGGAAAAAAGTTTATTCAAACAACTGAGATACAAGGTTACAAATTGATCCAAAGATCCAACTTGATCAAAACTGATTCAAAGTAGAGAAATTGCCCAATTGGTCGTAGAATTCTCTCAAATAAACTAACTCTAGAACCCTCAAATTCTCACATCAATTATGGTTACAAAAATCCTACTTATATAGTCAGAGAAACAGCCAATAGAAGGAAACCCAAATCGGACACCAAAATCCTAATCACAAACGCAAACCGAATTCAACTCACATTGCCAACAATGACTGTTGGTCGACCGCTAGGCATGCAGAATTAGAATCAACTGTCTGTTAAATCTCAGAGAGGGTATCGGTCGATCGGGCAGTCGATCGATCGGGTCTGTGCATGTTGTCGCGGTCAACCGATCAATCGACTGCCCCGCTTCTCCTTTCCATAGTGCACCTCGTGCATGTCAGTCGACCGACCCGATGTTCTGCACGACTCTTGTTCTGCTTTGATCTTAGTGAACTCCAAATCTCTGGCTATTTCCAACAAGAGTTAAAAAGCTCTATCAAGCAGATTTTAGATCTTCTCCCCACAAGATATTGTGTGTGGAGGCCCATATTACACTCTTAGGTGATTCAATATGGTGCAAGTAAGATTTCAACTCCAGATCTTTCGCACGATTCGTTAAAGACTTCACCTTATCTCACTCTCTTGAGATATTTATGTGCGTTGAGAGATTACTTCACTCAATATGAGAGTTTTCTATTCCTTTTTCTTTCTTTTGAGCGAGAGGATGGAGGTCACGTCCGACCTATACACTGCACTCATCACTAATTATCCAAGTTAAATGCCTCTTTAACAACTGAGGATTGAACTTTGAATATCTCCTTGAAGGTAAGGGGTATTCATTACCCGCGTGCTAATTTGCTATTTTTTAGAGCCGTCGTATTTTGTTTGTAGTTGCTTTTCGTTTTTCTTCTGCAAAAGGTTAAAAAAAAAAAAAGTTAGAAACTGAATCTATGAGTGCGAGTTTAAAAGTAAATTCCCACGGAAAAAAGAATAAAAATATAATGGACCTAAATAAAAGTTGAAGGCAAAATCTATTCGCTTGCTCATATTTTAAGGTAGTCCTCAAAATAAGTTCAATAAATCTGACTCCCAACTTGCTTGTTTGCCAATCAGTATCAGTGTTTTTCAAAGTAATGTCGACCAGTATACTGGTTGGCTTTTATAATATCAATAACATCTTATTATTAATCAATTTTAAATATTATTTATATAGTTTACACGAATTTGCAATGAACATGAAACAATTGAGAACTCAATTTGGAGTTGAGAACCCCAAAGAAAGTGCACTGTATATTATAGAGGAAAAAAATGAGAAAACATATGAGATACATGAAGAAAAAAGACATGCAGTAATACATTACATCGTACTGTGGTACGCGAAAAAGCATCAAAACAGAAATATTACAACAGGAAAGCAAGAAGACTGATACAGTACTCAAAAAATATAAGGGTATACCAAGAAGCCCAAATCGACAAAATTGGATGGATGTGAGAAGATTGATACACAGGCCGCGACAAAGGGAAACAAGAAAATTTTTCAAAACCAAAATGGATGTAGTATCTCCGTCTCCCCCACGGCGACAGCTCAGCCAAATGCAATGGCAGACGAAGAAGGCAACCGACACCAGTGGGGTGTCTGACCGAACTTCGAGTAGCCAGACAAGCACCACCATGTTAGTCCTTGAGTTGCTAGAGAAGGTGCCATAGTTTGCCTCTACACACTTGATCCCCATTTGTATGAAGGATTAAATCTACTGAATCACACACTGACATCTTCTAGCCCCTCATGTTGGAACTCGTCATCTGATGCGCCGACATCACTGTCATGAAGGAGTTATTTCTTTATATTAGAAAAGAGAATGTACTCATTCGCAGTATCCACAACAATCATACTTCACACAGGAAGAAGAAATTGGGCAGATCTATTTCTTTACATCAGAAACATGTTAATTGCCGCATGTAAGTTCAACCGGCTAGCCATAAGCTACATACGTATGCATATGCCACATATGTTGCCCACAAAGATTTGTGGATCAGAAAGAATTCAAGGCTGTGGTAAAAAGAAACATGAGCAATACTTATGGTGACACCAACCAGTAATTCCCATAAAAAAAAAAAAAATCTAGTTTCGTGCTATGATATGCGGGACACTTCTCCTAACCAAAAATTGGTGTGCCAATTATGGTCAGGCACTACACATGTCTATCCATGTCGGAAACTTCTAATGTGAAGACTTTTAATTACCTCAAAAATATGTATAACATGGAAGTATGTCATGTCCCCTACTCGGAGAAGGCTAATGGTTCATAGATTGTTTTACTACTTTAGGTTCTTTCTTATGGGAATAACAAGCAACTACATACGTTTATGTGAGTTAAATATACATTTATACAGAACAAACACACACATATTACTGCGCCCTTGCCTGGGTTTTGGAGGATTTCGTTCCCAACACTAGTGTCTATCACAAAGTGGTCCACGAATCATATGCTTTTCAATAGAAGATTAAACTACATACATACATGTCTGTGTGAGAGCGAGTAAAAAGATCAAAATACATGTGTGTGTGTAAAGATCAAAATACATGTGTTTGTGTGCGTCTTACAATAATGTATCAGTAAACTAGTAGCATGAGATATCAATGCGAAGAGCAGGAAAGGATATTGAAGTGGAGAGGTTGCACCAACAAACATCATTATGTACATGTGTTCCTACTTTGATTTTCATTTTTGGGTGTATTGATGTGTGGGTGTCGCACGTGCATCGCATGCATGTATGCTCTTTTTTTTTTTAATTATTCTATGTGCAGTTTGTTGTTGTTGGTGTTGTTGTGGTTTGGGGGGGGGGGGGGGGGGTGCGTGTGTTGTGAGGGTGGTGGTGGTGTTTTTTTTTCTTTCCGGTTTTTTCTTCTTGTGTGTGTGTGGGGTGGTTTTGGTTTGGGGGGGGGGGTGGTGTGGATGTTCCATCCTGAATTGAAGCTGTATGGTCCAAGACATCTGTACTCTCCAAACACCGAATGAAGATACAAAATAAAAAGAGTAGAGTAATGTGACTGTTGTAAATCCAATGAGCTTACAGATTTACCTACTAGACTAGATAGCCATTAGCTAGGCAAAACATGTGGATCCAGATGGCTCTCCAGAAAAGCCAAAGGTGGTTTAAGTTTAGATAAAAGGATTGTCTCATGAATTTGGTAATTCCATAACTTTAATCACACTAAACATTTCACCTTAAGCCTCTTGTATATGCTGATTACTATTCCACTGATACAATATTTCTATTGGACAATTCCCATTAATCATATAAGACAGTTTCCCATAAGTTTCATCCCCTCAAGTCCCTATCGAATATGCATATTTCTAACTTGTAATTCTTAGCCATGTTGTATACTTAGGTTCTAGACTTCTAGTCCCTGGAATTTTTAATCCCTATAATTCTCATCTGTGTTAATCTTCTCTTAAGCAGTATTTGTCACTTCACAGAATCATTACACTTTACTGGTCTCAGATGAGTTATCACGGCACACTGCATAGATTTACTGTGTTGCTAAACTTGCTGACATTATATCTACAAGCTTGAGATCGCACTCCCCAAACAGTTCTTAAGCTGAAGCCTGATTCCTATGCTTTTCCACCCAAGCATCATACCTTAAAAATTGGATCAGTAACACACTTCACCAGCAAGGAGTTTATGAAGTTATGAAAAACAACATAGGGTGTTAGGACTTAGGAAAGCAAGGATTGCACTTACAAAGAATCTTCTTTGGCACCAAGGGTTACAGTTTCATTAGGTATGGACCATAGTCACCATAGTTATATGTTTAGGAATTATATCAAAAATATATCACATACCTTATATTTGGTCATTATAATCACCACCACCAACACCATCATATAAGCCTTTCCCATCACTGGGTTCAGCTATGAAGTGAGCAGATTGATCAAATGGGGATAGAACAAATATCGTGTGGCAGATTGGATTGTCAGTGTGTCCTCTCAGTCCTGCTTCAAAAACTTTTGTTCTCAATTTGGTCCCAGCGGATTCAGTTGGGGAAAAACCTAGCCATTGATATATAACAGTCTTTGAAGGTAAATGTTATGTCTCTATGATCATATTTTGAATTGTGGTTAAACTTGTTAGGCACGTGACAGCGAAAAATTTAACCATAAATTTGTAGGATCAAATATGGCTCACCCATCAAATCAAACAAAAAATGTTAAACATTTGGCCTGCTGGAGGGGGCTGTTTGGTTAGGGGTGAAAGTGAGGAAGTGAGGAAGTAGTAATAATTCTTTTGGAACTTGAGAATTGGTTAGTAAATTTTCTGGTATTTTGATGTTGTTCGGAAGTGTGGGTTTGGAAATATTATGTCTTTTCCGATGTTTGGATGATAATGTGAAAGTGGAAACGGAAAAGTTGACCACAAAGTTAACCGCAAAATAATATTAAAATAAAATTTAATTAAGAAAAATAAAAATGGACTGTAATTAGAATGCAAGTGAGATTACATGATCACAAAAATTAACTTTTAAGCTACAACTTGTTATAAATGAGATTTATATGACCACAAAATTAACTGTAGCACCCTGAAAGTGAGGAAATAGTTGTTTAAAAGAGAAAAGAGAAAAGGAAAAAGGGTTTTCTAATTTTCCTTTTTCGGAGTTTGGATAGATAGGGAAGTGAAAAATGACACTTCCCAATTTCCTTACTTCCGCCCACTTCGTTGAATCCAAACAGCCCCGATGTCGAAATGCCACAAGCTTATAGGCTATAGCATAGAAAACTTCACCAACTAGCATAGAAATGCATGGTCAACAATGACTGTAGAGCTTAAAACAATCAACAAGATACATCATAAGCATTTACAGACCTTCCAAAAAAATTATCTAAAACGTTAATTGTACCTGAGTGCCCCTTTCTATTAACCACATGATATGCACATATTAATATAGCAGCTATTATGAATAAAATCTATCATTGTCAATAAATGTTTTGAATTGTCCAATGTACCTTGGTTCAAATTCTCTTATCTCGGCAAGCTCTTTTCCGTGTGCATCTGTCCAATGAATTTTCTTCCTATCAGTATAAGATATGTTGCTTTGCGCCTCTTGTGAAGAATTATGTTTATCATCACCATTCCCGATGTTACTGAGCAATTTATGGATGACGATTTTTTTAGGCTACTTTTGAGAAACACCTTCACATCACTCTCATCAGTAGAGTCACTGTTTCTGACCTTATCCCATCAGAAGAATCTGATGACTCCGGTGAAGTTTGGACTTTTGAACAGAACCCACTTTAGGACTAGAAACCGATCAGGTCCTGAAGATTTGCAACCAAAGCAAATGAAGGAAGGACATCCACAGGAGGCTTGCTTTTTCCTTGAAGCCCGCCGTTCAGACCCAACTCCTTGCTCTACCAGACGGTAGTGATTCCATGGCGAAACTCTAATGGGTTTCTCTTCACTTCTTTCGCCCAAGAGCAGAAGGGCAAGCCCTTTGCTGTACCCTGATGCCGAAGAAGAGAAGAATCTCCTCCTTCCACAGCAAACAGCATTGGTGCAGCTCAACCACGCATCATAAAGAAAAAGTCTTTAATCCTAACTGAAAATAGAAATGCGCCATTTTTGCGATCAAGTTAGTCCTCTTCCAAACACTCATAATTTACAGAGCAAAAGAAAATTTGGGCAAAAGCCAGAAATGGCTCCACTTTCATTCCAAAATTAAGCAAATGTATACAAATAAAAATAGTTTAGCAACATGCTAATTCTGAGCAATGAATTCCTTTAATTCCTTATTATAGATAGAACGCGATTTCTCTACAATCATGACAATGTTCTTCAATACTAGTTAAATCAATGGACTTACCAACAAACTGAATCACACTCGAAGATATTAGAATACTCTCAAAGCCATATTTAATATCATTATACTCCAACAAATCAAAGCCAGCTAAGAAGAAGCATCAAGATAAGCAATCAGCAGATTCAGTTCTGTTTATTAAGCAGCTGCAGGAAAGGGAATAAAAAAAAGTGGCAACTTGATATCTCTAATTGTGCTTCAAACTAACAACTTTCAGTTGTGCCCACAAAAGCCATAATATCACAAGAAAGCTGAAAAAGGGAGAGTCAAATTTCACTAATTTTGAGCAATAAGAAACCAAAAATACAGTAGAAAAAAATAACTCAGATCTCCAGTCATGCTCTCCAACTCGAACTCACTAAACCTAAGCGGATTTCATTCCAAAAGAACCAATCTTGAAAGCGTTACTCTAGCACTCCCGTTCTCTCAAGAGCGATCTAAGTCCTAAAAATGAGCTTATTTTAGTTGCAAAAAAAAAGCGAGAAGAGATCAGGAACCTGAAAGAAAATCGCGGATCCGAGGAGGACTGTTCTGAAAAGTTCCGAGATCTCGACGCCGGTGACGAGGAGGAGCGTTATAGCAAACGGGGCGCTTTATTAGAAGGCGGGTCGGCGGATCGGCGAGGAATTGGCGCGGTGGGATCGGCGAGGAAATGAATGGGCGGCTTGACTTGGGCGGTCGCCGGTCAAAATCGCGGGGGGGTC